>JAQZBX010026443.1:0-28943 GCA_029593785.1 Cabassous unicinctus | reverse complement strand
AAAGAATTACACGCCACCATCAAGTGGGTTTTATCCAAGGTATGCAAGGGTGGTTCAACACAAGAAAAACAATTAGTGTAATAAACCAGATTGATAAATTGAAGAAGAAAATCACATGATCCTTTCAAATGTTGCAGAAAAGGCATTTGACAAAATACAGCACACTTTCTTGATTAAAACACTCCAAAAGATAGGAATAGAAGGAAGCTTTCTCAAAATGGTAAAGTGCATATACGAAAAACCTACAGCTACCATTGTACTTAATGGTAAAAGACTGAAAGCTTTCCTACTGAGATCAGGAACAAGTCAAGGATGCCCACTGTCATTGTTATTCAATATTGTGTTAGAAGTTCTAGTAGAACCATTAGGCTAGATAAGGAAATAAAAGTCACTGAAATAGGAAAGGGAGAAATAAATCTTTCATTATTCACTGATGATATAATCCTATATGTAGAATCTCCTGAAAAATCCACAAGAAAGCTACTAGAACTAATAGACGAGTTCAGGAAAGTGGCAGTGTGATGGTTACACTTAAGTGTCAACTTGACCAGGTAATAGTGCCCAGTTGTTTGGTCAAGCAAGCACTGGGCTAATTGTAATACAAGGACATTTATGGACTTTATCCATCAGTGAGTTTACTGCATAGATGACTGATTACATCCACAATCAACCAGGGAGATTGCCTTCAGCAGTGAATGATGTTTTATCCAACCAGTTGAATGCCTTAAAAGGGGAAGTGATTTCAGCATTCAGAGAGAATTTTCCAGCTCATTTTTTGGACAGCCAGTGTCTCCTGGGAACTCATTAAAGACCTTCATTGGACCTTCCTCTGAGCCCCTGGTTTGCAGCCTGCCTGCAGAATCTAGACTTGTGCATCCCCATAATTATGTGAAAGAATTTTATAAAATCTCATACTATTTACAGATATCTTCTATTGATTCTGTTTCCCTAGGGAACCCTGACTAATACAGGTGGGATACAAGATTAATATAGAAAAATCAATAGTGTTTCTATAATTACTGATGTGCAATCTGAGGAGGAAATCAGGAAAAAAATTCCACTTATAATAGCAACTAAAACAGCTACAAGACATTTCTAAAAGAAACTGAAGAAGGCTTAAATAAATGGAAGGACATTCCATGTTCATGGATTGGAAGGCTAAATATGATTAAGATGTCAATTCTACCCAAACTGATTAACAGATTCAATGCAATCCCAATGAAAATCCCAGCAGCCTTTTTTGCAGAATTGGAAAAACCAATTATCAGATTTATTTGGAAGGATAAGGGGTCCCGAATATACAAAAAGATCTTAAAAATGAAGAACGCAGTTGGAGGACTCTCACTTCCAGACTTTAAAGCATATTACTTAGCTACAGTGGTAAAAACAGAACGATACTGGCATAAGACAGACACATTGACCAATGGAACTGAATCAAGAACTCAAAAATAGACCCTCATATCTATAGTCAAGTGATTTCTGACAAGGCAGTCAAGCTTTCCCAGCTGGGCCATAACAGTCTACTCAATATATGGTGCTGGGAGAACTGGATATCCATATCCAAAAGAAAGAAAGAAGACCCATATCTCCCACCTTATACAAAAATTAACTCAAAATGGATCAAGGACCTAAATATAATAGTGACAACCATAAAACTCCTAGAAGAAAATGTAGGAAAATATCTTCAAGATCTTGCGGTAGGTGGTAGTTTCTCAAACTACAGAAGCATGAGCAACAAAAGAAAAAACCAATAAATGGGAACTCCTCAAAATTAAACACTTTTGCACCTCAAAGGACTTTGTCAAAAGGGTGAAAAGACAGCCAACTCAATGGGAGAAAATATTTGGCAAGCACAAATCCACTGATGGTTTAATATCCATGATATACAAAGAGATCGTACAATTCACCAATAAAAAGACAAACTATCTGATTAAAAAATAGGCAAAAGATTTGAAAAGACAATTGTCCAAAGAAGAAATACAAATGGCAAAGAAATACAAATGTTGAAAAAATGTTCAACATTACTAGCTATTAAAGAAATGCAAATCAAAACTACAATGAGATATCATTTCACACCTATTAGACTGGCCACTATTATAAGTCAGAAAACTGTAAATGTTGGAGAGGATGTGGAGAGATAGGAATGCTTATTACTGCTGGTGGGAATGTAGAATGATACAATCACTGTGGAGGACTGTTTGGCAGTTCCTAAGGAAGTTGAATGTAGACTTGCCATGTGACCCGGCAATACCATTATTAGATATATACCCAGAAGAACTGAGAGCAGAGACATGAATAGACATCTGCTCACCAATGTTCATAGCAGCATTATTCACAGTTGCCAAAAATTGGAAACAACCCAGGTGTCTATCAACTGATGAATGGATAAACAAATTGTGGTGCATACACACAATGGAATATTGTGAAGTGTTAAGAAGAAATGAAGTCATGAAGGATATGACAACATGGATGAACCTGGAGGATATTATATGGTGTGAAGCAAATCAAACACAAAAGGACAAATACTGTATTATTGCACTATTATGAACTAAATATATTGTGTAAACTCATGGAGTCAATAAGGAGAATATAGATCACCAGAAAACAGAATGAAGGTAGAGAATGGAAAGCTGAGGGTTAATCTGTGCAGAATTGGTAAAAAGATTGTAAAAATTTGAATAGAAAGGGTTAAAGCATATCATGGTGTTTGTAACTAGCAGTACTATTTTATGTGTATGACACTGGTTGAAAGGGAAAGTCTATGGTCATGTATATTACTAGAAGGAAAGTGAAAAACTGTAACATGGTATATTAGTCAGTGTTCCTAGGGAAACAGAATCAACAGGAGATCTGTCAATAATGTGAGATTTTATAAGAGTCTCTCATGTGACCATGGGGATGCACAAGTCCAGGTTCTACAGGCAGGCTGCGAACCAGGGGCTCCGATGAAAGTCCAGTGAAGGTCCTTGATGAGTTTCTGAGAGACGTTGGCTGGCCAAAGACAAACTGGGAAATTCTCCCTGCTGAGGGCAATCTCCCTGATTGATGTGGATGTAATCAGCTATCTATGCAGTAAACTCACTGGTGACTGAAGTCCATAAATGTGCTTGTATTACAATTAGCCCAGTGCTTGCTTGACCAAACAACTGGGCACAATTACCTGCTTGACCAAACAATGGGCCGAGTTGACACATTAGCTTAACCATCACACATGGAACTCTATAAGATTGTAAAACCTCGTGTAAAACATGACTATGGGTGGTATTGCATATATAAGACTGTTTTTATAAAATATAAATACAAATATATTAGAAAAAAGGAAACAGAATAGCAGCTATGTATGACAGGGGAAGCATAGAGATTGAGAGTTGATGAGTGTTGTTTGTTTGTTTATTATTGTTATTATTGGAATAATGAAAGTGCTCTAAGAATGATTGAAGTGATGAATGCACAAATATGTGATGACACCGAATACCAGAGATTGTACACTTTGGATGGATTTATGCTTTATTAATATGCATCAATAAAATTTATTTGTTAAAAAAAGGGAAAAAACTTTAGGGTGTATATATTACTAGAATAAAAATTAAAAGACAAAACAGGACTGTACAACACAGTGAACCCTATCGTAGATGATGGACTATAGTTAGTAGTACAAATATAAGCATGTTTTTTTCATGAATTAAACAAGTGTACGATACTAATACTAGGTGTTAATAGTATGATGATATATGAGAAAAATATACCTAATGTAAATAATGGATGATAGATAGAACTATTTTAATAATCTTTCATCAACTGTAAGAAATATTCCAAACCAATGCAAGATTTTGGTGGTGTACTGTTAAAAAAATAGTACAATTAGAAAAAAAGTGGTTTCATCAATTGTAACAAATTGTCTAGTCCAATGCAAGAGTTTGGTGGTGGGGTGGTGTACTTCTCTGACACACACACACACACACACACACACACACACACAAAGGATGCCATCAAGAGGTGTTCAATCTTTTAAAATTTTAATTGACCATGCCTAATGTCCTTCTTACACAGCTCTCCCAATGTGTATGTGCAAACTTGAATACATTTTGATACTGTAAAATCCTTAGATCCTTGCACAAAAAGGAAGTATGAAAATGTCCATGTTATCATTTTCCCCAAACTTTTTATGAATGTAGCATACATGAAGAAACTTGCACAAATATAAATGTCCAGCCTGATAAACATTCACTGAGTACACTCATAAAACCAGCATGCAGAAGAAAATCAGAACGTTGCTGTACTCTAAAACCTGCTTTTGCACACATTTCTGTCACTACCTTTCCTCCAAAGGAAAACACTATTCTGCACTCTAACACCACAGATAACCGTTGTCTAATTTTGAATATTATGTAAATGAAATCATAATAGATATTCTTTCTTTCATGTCTGATTTCTTTTACTTAGCCTTATATTTGTGACAGCCATCTAACCTGTTGCATGTAATGATCTTTCATTCATTCATGATTCACCACAGTAATTCATATTGTGGATATAAGACAACTTATTTATTCATCATAGTATTGCACAAAAAATGTACTCATTGCTGTGGTTTTATAAATGGAGGGGAAATTATTCAGTTTGTAACTTTTGCATTTATCCATATTTTGTAGAGGCAAAGAGTTTTCCAAAGTGGTTGTGACACTTTAAATTCCTAGCACCAATTTATCTGTCTTCTTCCTGTTACCAAGCAGGGGTTCATTGCCTAATGTGCATAAAAGTCAATACTATGACACCAGGATTTTGAGGGAAGAGTTTATTGTGAGGTAGCCACACAATGAGACAGGTGTTAATACTTAAATCTGTCTCCCCAATCTAAAGAGCTTAGGGTTTTTATGGGATTTAAACATAAGGAGGTGGAGATGATGTTATTTAAGTTGGCATATATTGATTGGCTATGTTTCAATTACAGTTAATAGGGAGTGTGCAAGTCTTTGAAAACTGATAATAGCCAGCTGGGGTAAGCACAAATTGGCTGTAAAGGAAGGCTGTAAAAAAGGGTCACGGAAAGCATCTGGTCACAACAGTGTTATAGATCGCTCAGTTAACGTAAAGTAAGAACTACAATAACAGGTAAAAGAAATAAGTTAAAATAACAGCTCAATACAAGTAAATCCACTGTAGTCAGCAGTTACAGTCCTAAAACTTTTTATTTGGTCGCTCTGGAGGTATGCATTGGTATCAATGGTTTTAATTTGCAATTATCTGATGTATTTACTAATTAATTTTGAAATATTTTAACTTTTTAATATTTAGACAGCATGATTTTGTGGAGAGTATGTTCATTCTTTTGCCTACATTCTGTTGGGGTTCTGCCTTTTTCTTATTGATTTTTGAATTTTTATATATTCAGGATACAATCCTACTGAAAATGTCTCTTCCTCTTTGGTTTCATTTTAACTCTCATAATACTGTCTTATTTTTCTAAAAAGCTTCTTATTTTGGAAAAATTCAGCTTACAGGGAAATTGTAAAGATTGTATAGCATTCTTATTAGCACCTTGCCCAGTTTCAGCTTTCCCTAATGCTATCATCTCATATTATTGTGGCATATTTGTCAAAGCTAAAAATCCAACTTAGTGCATTATTAGCTAGGCTTCAGACGTTATTTGGATTTCATCAGTTTTCCATTAATACCATTTGTCTATGCCAGCATCCAATCTAGAATACCATATTGGATTTAGTTGTCATGTCTCCTAAATTTCCTCTGGTCTGTGGCAGTTTTGTAGTCTTTCCTTGTTTTTCATGATTTTGATAGTTTTGCATGCTGCTCAGGCATTTTCCAGAATGTCTGTCAAACTGAATTTATCTGTTTTTCTCATTATTAACTGAGATTATCTGGGTTTTTTTGCGGGGGGAAAATACCAAAGAGGTAGGAGTTCTTCTCACCACATCATGTAAGTAGGAACCTAACCACGTCACATCACTGGTAATGGTGGCCACACTGTAACCCATGATGAACTTTAGTCTGAATATTAGTGCAATGTACTTCAACGCATACCAGTTTTTTTGTCCTTTTAAAAATTCTTCACGTACCAAAAGGTTGACATTTCAAAACACACACATAAACCACATTGGTAATGCTTCCTCTGTCATGGAAGATAGGATTTAAGGGTTATTTATTTCCATATGGATGTCCTCTTGATCCAACACCAACTTAAATAGGTGACCCTTTCACCACTGGGCACCAGGGCAGTCATAAACCACGTGGATCTGCTTGTCATGGCCTCTATTTGTGTTCACTGTATTTTTATCTATGCTTTACCACCACCACCCTTACTTAAAATAGATTTAAGTAAGTCAGGATATCTGCTGGTGTAACTCCCCTTAGTTTTTCAAGTTTGCCTTGGCTAATATGATCAAATGCATTTCCATATAAACTTAGATACTGCTTGTTGATAATATTGTATTTATCAACGTTGATAAATTCATTTATTAATTCTAATTGGCTTACCTATAGTTCATTTTTATGTTTTATGTGCACAATTATGTCATTTGTGAATAATGAAGGTTTTTACCCTTCATATCCAATTTTTATATTTTTTGCTTTGTTATGCTAGCTAAGAACTCTATTATAATGATGAATCAATGCAATCACATTTGGCATCCTTGCCATACTCTTCATCTCAGAAGGAAAGCTTTCAGGTTTTCAAAATTAAATAAGATTATTTGGTATAGGATTTTGTAGAAATTCTTCAACAGTGTAAAAATAATCCATTCAATGACCTAGTTTTCTATTTTTATTGTGACTTTAAATGTTATGTACTTTTTCTAATTTCTCATAATTATTTGTTATCCTTTTATTCTGATACTGTGATGCAGCACACTGACTGGTCTCCACATTTTGAACCACCATCTCATTCTTGAAATAAAACAAACTTGATTGTGATATATTATCCTTTTTGTATATCGCAAGATAAAATTTACTAATTATGTATCTGTCTACATTAGAGAAATGGGTCTGTAATTTTCTTGCCTCAGAATGTTTTTTCATGTTTTGGCATTAAGATTTGCTAAATCATTAAAAGAGAAGGAGACTTATCCATCTTTACTATTCTCTGTAAAATATCTTGGATATCTGAAAGAATTTAGAAGTTAAGCCATTTAAAACTTCTCCCCAAGAAGATTTTTCATCAGAAATTATGCAATTCAAAATCACAATAGTAAAGAATTTTTCCATGATTGCAAGTGGAATGAAATATATATATATGAAAATATCAACCTAGAAGTCTATATCCAGCACAAGTCCCTTTCAAAAATGAAGATGAAATAAAGATGTGTTAGGAAAATCAAAAGCTGAGAAAGATTTTTCCCAGAAAGTCTATAACTACATGAAATGTTATAGAAAATTCTTCAGGGGAAGGAAAATGATACCAGATGGAAATTTGGATATAAATGTATATATAATTGTATAATATTTTTTCTCATTTTGAAATAATAAGTCACACGTATTGTGGGGTTTATAAGTATTTAGAAGCAAAAGTTACCAGATGAGGGGAACAGAAGTATACTCTTAAAATACACAAGCAGTGGCATTATATATATTTAAAAGGAGAGTATGATATTTAAAGATATATGTTTTAAATCCAGCACTAAAAATAAAACAAAGGCGGTGGTCCTTAATCAATTGGCTGAAGTCCTTATAAGCAGAGGAAAATAGACATGGAAATAGATGCCATAGAGAGCAGCCAGAAGTGAACAGAACCTTGGGAAGAATGGAGAAGATGCTGCCATGTGACAGAAAAGCCAAGGACCAAACACCTCTGGCAGCCAGCCCCAGAGTGCCACAGTCTTCAGGAAGAAAGCACTGCTTTGCTAGGGCCTTGACTTTGGACTTCTCCTAGCCTCAGGACCACGAGCCCATAAAATCCTGTTGTCCAGCCAATCCATTGTATAGTATTTGTTTTAGCAGCTAGGAAACTAAAGCAAAGACTCAAGGTGCCTACCAACAAATCTTGAATGTGTCTCCTTGTACGGAAGTGGATCATAGACCTAAATTAAAAGTGCAAAACTATACAACATCTGGGAGATAACAAAGGAGAAAATCCAGATGACCTTGAGTCTACTGATGCCTTCCTGGACTTCCAAAAGCAAAACATATGAAAGAATAAAAGATAAATTGAACTTGATTAAAATTAAAAACTTTTGCTCTGCAATATACACTGTTTAGAGACTGGAGAAACAAGGTATAGACTGGGATAAAATATTTGAAAGACACACATTTGATAAAGGACTTGTATCTAAAATATATAAAGAACCCCTGAAACTCAACAATAAAAAAAGAACTCAAAAAAATAAGAAACAGACTCCTCACCAAAGAAGATATACAGAAGGCAAATAAGCATATCTTTGTAAATGATGACATATGATCTTCCACAAATGTCATTAGGAGCGCAAATTGAAACAGCAAGGAAACACCATTACTTACATATTAGCGTGGCTAAAATCCAAATGTCTGGCAGATGCTGGCAAGGATATGGAGCAACAGGAACTTTCATTCATCATTTTTGGGAATGGAAAATGGTACAACCACTTTGGAAACAGTCTGAAATTTCTTACAAAGCTAAACATAGGCCTGCCATCCGATCCAGCAATCATGCTCCTAGGTATCTCCCAAATGAGTTTAAAAGTTATGGCTACAGGAAATCCTGCACAAAGAAGTTTATAGCAGTTTTGTTCCTAATAGCCCTAAACTGAAGCAATAAATAGGATATCATTCAGTGATAAAAATAAATGACCTATCAAACTACAAAAGACATAGAGGAACCTTAAATACATAATGCTAACTGAAAGAAGTCAGTTTAAAAATGGAAAATAGCAAGTGATAGTGAGGATGCTGAAAAATCATATCCCTTGTACATTGTGGGTGGAGAAGTAAAATAGTGCAGCTGTAATAGAAAACAATTTGCTATTTCCTCTGAAAGGTAAATATAGAATTACCATATGGCCTGGCAATTCCACTCCTAGGTATATATACCAACAAGACGTAAACAGGGACTCTAACAGAGACTTGTATGCCAATATTCAGAGTAGGATTATTCACAATAGCCAAAATGGAGAGACAATCCAAGTGTCCATCACCAGATGAATATGGATTTAAATATGTTATATATACATACAATAGAATATTATTCAGCCATTAAAAAGAGTGAAGTTCTGATACATGCTGCAAAATGGATGAACCCTGAAAACACTGTGAAATAAGTCAGCCACAAAAGGACAAATATTGTATGATTCCACTTCTATGAAATATCTTGAATGGACAAATTCATGGAGGCATACAGTTATTAGAGGTTATCAGGGTGAGGTGAGGGAGGAATGGGAAGTTATTACTTAATGGGTACAAAGTTTCTGTTTGGGGTGATGAAAAAAGCAATAGTAATGGATGGTGATGGTTACAGCACATGTTGTAAATATAATTAAAACCACTGAGTTGTACACTTAAAAATGGTTAAAATAACATATCTGATGTTATATATGTTATTATAATAAAATTAATAAAATAAAGAAACCAGTCTGGAAAAGTTGCATTTGCATGGTTCCCACTATATGACTTTCCGGGAAAGGCAAAACTACAGAGACAAAAAAATGTCAGTGGGAGGGGAGGGCTGGGGCATATGGAATTCCCCTATATTTTCAATGGAACATTTATGTAATCTAAAGCTTCTTTTAAAATAAAGACTAAAAAGATCAGTGTTTGCCAGTGGTTTGCTGGGGATAAGGGGGAGGGCTGAACAGTGGAGCATGGGGAATTTTTTGGGGCAGTAAAACTATTCTGCGTGAGACTATAATGGTAAAATCCGTAGAACTGCACAGCACAAAGAGTGAACCCTAATGTAAAGTATGGACCTTAGTTATTTATCAAGTGTCAATACTGGCTCATCAGCTTAAATAAATGTGCTGCACTATTGTTAGTAACACGGGAAACTGTGTGGGAGGAGGGAGTGCATGAGTACTCTCTGTACTTTCTGTGCAATCTTTCTGTAAACCTAAAACTGCTTTAAAATATGTCTATTATAAAGAGGGAAAAAACATTTAGCTAAGCAAAATATCTATGCATAGTTGAGTTACTAAGTGACCCACTGATGCAATACAATTGCTGATGCAATATGGTGAAAAAGGAACCTGTTCAAAAACTATGCTTCCTTTCTTCCCCACTTCCACTATAATCCTATGAATTCCATTCACTTGGTCTCTGGGACATTTATTCATTCATTTGCTTATAATTTCAATAATCACCTTGTCAAACATAAACTACACTCAGTACCTGTGGTGGTAAGAAGCTGGATGTACTCCAGAAAAACATGTTCTTATGTTTAATCCATTCCTGTGGGTGTGAACCCATTATTCACAGGACCTTTTGATGAGGCTGCTTCAGTTAAGGAGTGTCCAATTCCAACCAGGATGGATCTTACTCCTATTACTGGAATCCATTATAAGAATAATGAATATAGTGAGAAAAATAGAAAGTGATGGAAGCAAGAAGAAACCCAGAAGAGAAGGGAGAGACTAGCCATGTGACAGAGGAGCCACGGGTCACCTGCAGCTGGTCTTTGGGAAGGAAACACTGCTTGATGATGCCTTGATCTGGACATTTTCCCAGCCTAAAATCCAGGAGCGAGTAAATTCCCATTGCTTAACCCCATCCATGTCCTGAACAGCCTAGGAAACTAAAACAGTATCATAAAGTATATAGGAAAGAACATTTAGAATTATACCCTCCAGATCATTTTAAATGGTGCACTATTATAAAGGAAGTGTCAACTATTAGCTAGCTGACCTATTAGCTAGATTAGTCTTTATCTTAGTTTCCCACCTGCTAAAACAAATACCTTCCCAGCTGCTAAAACAAATACCAGCAATGGGTTGGCTTAAACAGCAGGAATTTATTGGCTCATGGTTTTGCGGCTAGGAGAAGCTCAAAATCAGGTGTCTGCAAGGTGATACTTTCTCCCTGAAGTGGCATCCTGGGCCTGGCTGTCAGAAATCCTTGCCTCTTGGCTTCTCTGTCACCTGGCTGCACCTCCTTTCTCCTCTGGTTCTGTGGACTTCTGGCTTCTTTCCATGGCTTTCTCTCTCTGTGTCTGAATTTCATTCTGCTTCAGAAGGCCTTCAGTAGTTGGCTTAGATTCCAACCTGATTCAGGTGGCCACACCTTAATTAAATGTAACGTCTTCAGAAGTTCCTCTTGACCACGGGTTCACAGCCACAGGAATGGATTAATATTAGCAGCATGTTTTTTTTTCTTAGTGTACATGTTTCAATTTACTACAGCCTATTTGAAGTCTGACCCTAGTCACAATTTAATCAAGTAGAAGTGAAACCTCTGAGTTCAATACAATCTAAGGGTATCACCAGCCCAGAGGAGCAGACTAGTTTACAAACATAAGCAGTATTTCTTTTTGGAATTCATCAATAATATCAAACTGCCACACCATCTTCTAATGAAACAAGGCTAAGTTTACTGCTTTGACCAGTATTTTGCAAATTAGTGAAACTTGTATAATAAAAGGGCAAATCAAAGTACATCTTTTTACTGGGTGGGAGTGGTATGCTACCGGATGTGAGGGAAGAATACAAAATGGGAGGTTTGGGGCCAGCTGCTGGTCACTGCTTGTTTTTCTCAGGTGACAACCTTACTCTCAGAACATATAAGTGTAAAGCATTCTTGGTGGTTAAAAAGTGTGAGATGTTATCAAGAAAGCATTTTATGTTGAAAACTGAGAACTTGAGAACTTTCATTTGATAAGATTCCTTAGAAACAAGGCTTTCGCAACTCTAACTTTTACACAAAAGATTTAATTTAATTACTTCTGTTTTTTTATTTCATAGATTTCAGTTTCAAATTAGTCTTTTTATGCTTGGACTAAAATTCAATTAAATGTTAAATAAGCATCCATTGAGCAAAACTAATAAAAATTTATGGATAAGCACCCCAAATAATCCTTAGTTAATCCCCATTCTATATTTATTACTTAAATCTTAAATGTAGCCTATGAAAATCATCCAAGAAATTAACATGATGTAGGAAGTATAAACATATTTATAACATCAATTATTATATTTTAATTGTTTGAAGGACAGTTTTTGAGTTTAGACAACACATTACTACTGCCAAGGCATCTTGCATGTTCTTTTAGCTGGCTGGTTGAATAGCACTAAGTTATGCTGTGTGTCAAAGAATGAATAAATTACCATCAAGAGCATGAAAACACAAGCTACAGAGCAGGAGAAAATGTTTTGAAATCTTTTATCTGATAAAAGACTTGTATCTAATATAGAAAAAAGTCCTGTAACTCAATATTAACAAACAATCCAGTTTTAAAATAGGCAAAAATTTAAATAGACATTTTTCCAAAGAAGGTATACAAATGGCCAGTAAGCAAATTAAAAGATGCTTGACCTCACTGGTTGTTAGGTGAATGCAAATAACACCACAATGAGATAATATTCCACATCGACCAGGACGCTATAATAAAAAAATACAGAAATAACGAGTGTTGGCAGGGATGTGGAGAAACCTGAACCCTCAGACGCTGCTGATGGCTATATAAAAGGTACCACCGCTTTGGAAAACACTTTGGCAGTGCCTAAAACTGGTCAAACATAAGCTTACTACACCATTTAGGAATTCCACTCCCAGACATCTAGCCAAGAACACTGTAAAATATGTCTAAACCAAAATTTGTCAAGAATTTTACTATAATTATTCTTAATAGGCCAAACCTGGAAACAAACCAAATGTGCATCAGCATTATCCACCCAGCACTCTTCAGCAACGTGAAGTGACAAGGTACTCATGCTTGCTGCAATATGGATGAAGCTCAGGAATATTTTGCTGAGTGGCAGAAAACAAGGCATATCGTGTGATTCTACTTATGTGAAATTTCCAGAAATGGTAAATCATAAAAAACTGCAGGTCATTGGCTATTTTAGTTTCTAAATGCTGACAATGCAATATTACAAAACTGTCTTGGTTTTTATAATGGGAATTTATTAGCTGAAAAGCTTGCAGTTCTGAGGCTGTAAAAATATCCATATCAAGGCATCATCAGAGATGCTGTCTCATCGAAGGTTGACTGCTGGCCATCCCGGAAAGACACAATGGTGTCTGCCTCTTCCTCCAGGCTTACTTTTTCCGCAAGCTTAGCTGTGTGTCCAGACATAGGGCTCATCTCTCCCTTCTCCTCTGGACCTCATCTCTCCCAGCCTCTCCTGTATGCCTCTGCTTTCAGTCTTCTATTCATAAAGGAGCCCAGCAAGAAGACCCACCTGGGTCACGCCTCACTGACACAACCCAATCAGAGAACCCCAGCTAAATCAAGTCCATTCAAAGGGTCCCTCACCCACAGGAATGGATTAGCTTCAAGAACACGATCTTTTTTGGAATTCATATAAAGCTTCAAATTGTCACATTCTACCCTCTAGATCCCCAAAAGACATGTTCTTTCTATATGCAAAATACTTTCATTCCATCACAATATTTCAAAAAGCCTGAAATTTCAGTAATAATGCTAAGTATAAAATCTCATAAAAATCAATTATAAGCGTGCAGTCTGTCTTAGAGCAAAATGTCTCTCTGGCTGTAGACCTGTGGAACTTAGAAAACAAGTTATCTGCTTCCAAAATACAAAGGGGGGACAGTCATATCATACAATTTACCATTACCATAGGGAGAAATTGGAAGGAAAACAGGAGTCACGGGGCCCAACCAGTTCTGAAAACCTGCAGGACATCCTCCATTAGAGTATGTCACATTGGTACTGGATCTTAAGTCCTCATTTTTGGCAAATCTCTACCTTGTGAAATCTGTAAGGGAGAAAAACAAGTTGCTTAAATACTGGCATCCCTGGACATCATCATTGATATGAATTACACTTTTTAGCAAATATGATTGAGTTTTTATTGTTTCATTTTTTTTTTTTGTCTATGAGAAACACAGTTTCTATTGCCATGTATTTTAGGAGGCCACCTGAGGAGCCTATCATCATTCGTGCCCTGGAAACTTCTTTTTGAATTTTGTGTATATGTAAGTGCTACACACAAAACACAAAAAGACATTACTGATCACATCAGAATCTGAAATATGCAATAAAATTACTTTTCAATGGAGTCCATAGCAAAATGATTTTGAGAAAAAATATGTAATAATTTGAAGTCATAACAGAATTTGGTGGACAACCATAGCAAAACTCATGACCCTCCTTTTTTTTCTTTGAGAAAATCTCATTCCAGGTACCTTTAAAAACAACTTTCCACAATGGAAAGTTTTTCCTGTTTCCAAATGGAATTTTTTATTGCTTTCTCTAGATTCAAAATGTTGTTTATCATTATTTTCATTAACTTGCATATAATAGTATAATCATAAAATGTAAATTTCAAGTTCATGAGCCCAAATACCTTACAGAAGTTTAGTAGTTCATCTTAAATTTTATAAAGAGCAGATGTATTAGTGGTGGGAAGGCAAATTATAATTCATATTTATAAATTCAGTTATCTTTCTCAAAGAACAAAAATAAATGTTAATTCAATGGTTCTTATTTAACATTATTTTTGGAGCACCATCTATATTTCAGTTCTAAGTTCTAAGTTCTGGGTTTACAACAAGTGTCCCTTGTCTCAATCCACCTGGACATAGTGCATTCAAGCAATGGCGTGAAATGTGCAACCTTCAACTTCCAGATGGCTTTTTACCTTCTCAATTACACGCTGTCCCCTTTTGATATTCTAGATAGCTTTCCTTTCCAGTAATTTGTACAACATGTATTGTGGAATACAAGAAAGATCATTTACTCTAGTTCCTTATAAATGAAGTTTTCATCAATTTTTTTTTGCTGGTTATACGTGCTAGTACAAAAGAGTTTTTTATATTTAATTCAAGAATATATATGTATAACCATTCTTATAATACACAGCATATTTTAGTTTTTGATAATTAAGTTCATGAAATTTGAAATTACTTATAATTAACCATATAGACTGCAGGAAAGTGCAATAGAGTATGCAAACAATATTGAAAATAATCATTGGGGTGAAACTCTTAAATAAATAGGGTCTGTGAGTTGGAAATAAAATCAAGCTTGTTGAAAACATGAATACACATACTTTCAGCTCTCAATGTAATTTGGTTTCTTTCTAAAATGGCTTTGATTTCAAGCAGTTTTGAGTAGAGTAAATGTTTATAATCTAAAATGTAGCAGTTATTTTCTTGTATATGTAACAATTTGGTCCCATGGACTATGGCATAAATAGATAATGCTTACCTTTCAAATTCAGAAAAATATATACAACAAATATATAATAATATAATATTTAATTAAGTTGGAGGAAAGACTTGCTAACATAATTCTCCTCACTCCCCTTGCTTCATTCATGATATTCTCCAACCAACTCAAAAAGCAGAATTATCTTTAATTGACCAAGGTTACCTTTGTTCATTTGTTTGATTTCCTTTCCTCTCTGCCTTTATTCTTTGGACTTAGATCTGTTTCTAAAATATTTTTGAAAATAAAACAAAACCTATTTTCTGCAGGGTTTTTTTTTTTCTGTTCTAGTTCATTTCTTTTAACCCCAAACCCTTCACTCACCCAGTCTACAGAATTATTTCCCAGTTTGCTCTATTGAGAGTGGTAAAGTCCACCGGAGTAGCAATTTCACCTTTCACATACCCCAAAACTCAGTGAAATATCAGGAAACCTAATCAGTCCTGTTCTCTTCTTATAAGGTAAGCAAACAAGACAAACCTCCCTTATGTGGTTAAAAGTTGAGTGGCCATGTAAAGAGTTGATTACTGACAACGAGGAGTGTGGAAAGAATTGCAGATCTTATTTTGAGATGTACCCGAGAATAACCTAATAAGATTGCTGTGTGTTTTGTTGTTAATTGTTCAGAAGTCAATCAAATTTTGTTACATATCCACAAAATCATATTTGTGACAAATGTAGCATTCTCCATTAATCTATCTGTGAGTTTTTCTTGAGAATGATACATCAGAAAAGTAAGAGAGGAAGGAAAATTCCTATTCAGATACTTTTTCACCTAACTGAAACAAGTTAATTTTTGTTTTGTGCAATTTTGGCAAATACATTGTTGTTGCAGAAAATATACGAAATGAAACTAGAAGTATGCTTGATGGGAGACCCCATTCTTTGCCTATTACAGGCTCTTTGTGTCCCCGAAGGAACAGTTAGGGAGCCATCACATCCCTCACTTGCTCCCTCTCGGGAAGAAGAGTGACTCATCCGAGTGCTGAAGTGAGAAGAGACCAGCATACCCTCCCATGTAATTTGGGGAATAATTAATTACATTAAACAATATGAAATATAGACAATTTAGTCATCACTCCTCCTGCCTCTCCCCTCTCTCGTATGTCTGTCTGTCCCCCTCTCTGGCTGCTTCTTTCTTTCACACTCCTTCCTTCTCTCCCTCTCTCTCCTTTCTTGCTTCCCGGATTGTAAGAAGGGATGAAACTGGCCCTGGAGGTCCTTCTTTGGGTAGTAAGTAGGTGTGCTTTGGCAAGACTGTTTCTCCAGTGTCCATGACTATGATTGATTGGTGAGCACTTTTGTGTAGATCCTCAAGATACATTTGGTAATACAGCTTTACCAGTACCAAAATTGATCAATTGTTTTGATCCAAATTAACTCCTGGCTATCTCAATTATTTAAAAATGAAAGGAGAGGGAGATATTAGTAATTCCAGACAAATGTAATTTGACGAAGCATCCACCAGACCCACGCTTTCTAAAAACAATCTACAAAGAGGTAGATGGTTGCTATTTTGTAGCCTGGCTTTGATAATGCACTTTTGCACAGTTGAAAATTCAGTTAGGGTCCAAAATATTTGGCTTCAGCTCTAATTTCCCTTGTGGCATATAGTGTAAAGTAATAACATGACACACACATACAGAGAAAGAGAGAGAGGGAATGCTGAAGTGTTAAAATGCTGACATTTGTGGAACGTTCCCATTAGCCAACAATCATTTCAACACAAAAACCTTAAAAATACATATTTTTTTTGCTTCACAGCAGCTATGGGGACTTCACCTGCTACAATGACCTTTTCAAGTGAGAAAAGATCATTTCAAATATGTTTTATTCAATACCTTATCAAAATTCTACCATGCCGTTTCAAGTTACTTCAGGAGATTTATGATACAAAATAACATTTAGTTCAAAAATATTTTTTGGTAAATTATTAATTTGGCTTTTCAATATTTTCCTTCTCTTAGACAAGTTATTTCTTTATAAAGTGAGATTCTGCATTTTGCTTTTCTAATTGGCAAGGGCATTCAAAGTAGGTGATATAAGGTTATATAAGATCACATAAAGTATTATGAGACAACAGTTCATTACCAGAGAGTGAGACCAAACCAAGAATTGAGTTGAAACAGTTCCTTTTAAAATAACTTGTGAGTTGATATGAAGTAGATAAATTGAATAATTATGGAAAGCCAATAAAAAGATGTGAAAAAAAAATATATATATAGCAGTAATTTACTATGAATCTAGAATCTGTCAAGATTGGTGCTATGATTTACTCAAAATGTGAGTACACTCCTGAAATATAAACTTGAAACATAATTATAAAATTTTTGAGAAAACGCAAAAGCAATAGAGAAGTTGGCTTTATTTATTGTTTATCAGAGACAAGAGTTTCATATTATTCTTTATGCTACAAAGTGTTTTACTGCATGGCGTTTCTTTTCCAAGGGACTTCACCCAGAGCATAGTAGCATTTGATATGTTTTAATGGACCACTTGTGACCAGATAAATCTTGGACACACCACCTGATTTCTCCAGTTCTAAATTTTTTATATAGCCAGTGATAGTGGTGATGCAGTCTCTTGTTCTTGACATATGTAACTTTTTTTTTTAATATTTTAAAGCCAAAACCTAAAGTGACATTTTTGTATTCTTTCAAATTAAATATTTTCACATAGATATTACAATTTTTTCTAAACTAATATGGTGATTTCTAGGATAATTCAAGGTGTAGGCTCACCAAGTGGTGTTTGCAACTTAATATTATCACAATGACAAGATAGAATTTTCTGTAAAAAGAGATTTAAAAAGAAATAGATTGGAAAATACTGAAAACTTTTAATTATATATATTTATTCTAGTTTCAGAAATAATAACAGAGTACCAGTAGTATCTGCTAAATTTGTAGGGTGAACCTCTGATTTACCAGCACATGATAAAAAAATGTTCAATAGAATGGATATTTAACACAACTATATCTTAATTATTATAATTGTAAATATGCGTGAGCATGCACACACACACATATAGCTCAGGTTGAGTGCTATTCTAAATTACTGATTTGTAAAGGAAGCTAGAATAATTAATTGCATCCTGTTATCATAGTTTTCCAGGTTCTAATAGTGCATAAATATCATTCAGAGTAAAGGGCTTTCTTGATAATGATTTCTTCCATAGAAATTATAAAAATTCTTTTTATGATACTTGTAAAATACTTAGCATTGAGTCTGGAACAGAAAATGTGTCCAATAAATAGGTCAATATTGATTATTATTATTTTATTATAAATAACAATTTACTTTAAGCATTAGGCTGACTCTAGGAAAATCTTAAATTTTCTCAATTCTCATTTAAGCATGCTTGTCAATGCGTAGTGTGGAAACATGGATAGATGTCAATTAAATATAAAAAAATAGAAATGTAATTTAAATTCTATAGTCTAAATTTTACCTTAATGCTTCAGAAGAAGAAATAAATGCCTGTTCTCAAACAAATAAGAAGATGAGGCACCCTCTATGTTTGAGCCGGCATATATTTTGAATTTGACACAATAATCCTTAGCGTCTTATTGTAAAAGATCGATTGAGACTTCTCAATGGCTCATCTGAAAACTATTTCTATTTCTGAAATCTTCCAGTCTCTCTTGAGGTTCATCCATAGCTTAACTCTAGTTACAGTTTAGCAGTGTCCACTTGTAATTTTTCACAGCTTTACTCTAAAAGGTTTATGGTTTCTTATTTCAGTAAAAAAGTTACATGAAGTTGACTGTGCTTCTCAATGTTAAGAAAAGTTTCACAACAAAAGTTATATTAATTAATTTCATTAATATTGCTTCTTATTCATGAAATAATCCATACTCTAATTACAATCATAAACCTATCTACAATTGAATGGGGGTGGAATATTTTCCAGTCACTTTAGAAGGTGTTTCACAGATATCTAAGGCTTTCACAATCCTGCAGGATATGTTCCCAAAATTTACACATAAGGAAACCAATGCTCACAAAGCTTAAGCAATTCACCTAAAGTCAGGAAGAAAGCTAAATTTCAAACTGAAATATGCTTCGACCCAAGGCCTCCGAAGTTCACATTACACCAGGCTATCTGAAAAAACATGGTTTCTGGGAGGAGGTAGATGAAAAAGGAAAAGAGGGGAAGGTGAAGGAGGAGAAGAAGAGGGGACACAACAAAAAAGCAGGGAGAAGAAGAGGGAAAAAGAATGAGCAAGAAGAGGAGGACGAGGAGCTGAGGCAGCGGAAGACCTGTTGTATTGCTTAGGGATTACAGCCGTCCCATTTCAGAAAGACTTTTTCCTTGTTTGAGTTTATAAAAATGTTTCTGAAACCATGAAATCATTTGCATTGAACTTAAAAATTATCCCCCTTTAAAAAAAAATTCCCCTGTGTGAAGTCGGTTGGGTTTCCCTGCAGCACAATGTAAGCAGACTGCTTGATGAACCAGGGGTCCTACCGAGTCTTCTTAGAAAGCTTCACGTTTTAATTTTTATTTGTCAGAGAGAGAAAGAGACAGGAGTGAGGGGAGAGGGGGAGAGAGGGAGAGAGAGAGACCAACTTTAAAATTGCAGTGGTATTTTCACATCTTTTTAGAACATCATGCCCTGCTTCTATTTCCTTACCTGTCTTTCCCCTACTGCGCCCCCTGGTGGTGGCATCTGTAACTCGTCCCTTGGAACAGCATTTCGTGGGCCTAATAGTTGATAGGTAGTATTTATTTCCTGCGTGAATAATATTGCATTTTATAAATTTAGCAATAACATATAACAATTTTTGAAACAATTAAGTCACTTTAAATGGAAAAGTGAGTGATACAACTTTCTTTTAAAAATATGTCTACCTATTGTATATATAAATCTGTATTTGGAAATACATACATATTACATAGAGAGATACAATGATAAATAGGAGGATAAATCAGGTTTTTTTTTCTAGAATTGACTCAATTACAGCAGGAAAGCCCACATCCTCACGGTTCGATTTGGCAAGCTATTATCAATGTCTTCTTAGGTTAGCAGATGTTGGAAACAGCAAAGTCACCTTGGTGGTATTACTTTCAGTATGACCTGGGGAGTTTTACCTCTGAGCACACATAAAGGCTGGACGAAGCTCCACAGAGGAGGAAAGCAAAGAGGTTGGCTGGTGTGTCATTTTCTTGCAAGGCAGCAAGAAATGTTTTGTCTTTCAGAGTTTGTTGTCCCTTCTCCCTCCTTCTGGGTTCTATTCCCAAATAGCCTTGCTTAACAAATGCTGATGCGTTAATTTTTTCACTCATGGCTTAAGAGATTAAATTATTCTCTTGTAGTATTTCAAACTTCAAATAAATGGCTTCTATGGGCATAATTTTGATACTCAATGTTAGAAGCTGGGAAGATTCAGGCATTTCTTCAATCCATTTTGATTAGTGTGGGTCTGGCACTATCCAAGGCCCCAGAGATATAAAGGTAAACAGATCCTTTATTTCTTGAGTTATATTTTATTTAGCTTTATATGTGGAGCATACTACATGAGAATGCAAAAGAGATGGAGCTCATTCCATAAAAAGGCAGAGAAAACGGAAATAGAAAAGTGAAGTGTCAAAGTGTGTCACCTATGAAGTTTAAATATTGTTTTCTGGGATTTTATTTCAGTTGTGTGTATGTGGGAGGGTACATATGTTGTTCTGGCTCACAATAAGAAAGAGTCTCACTGTGGTCCCCTGGAAGATACCCTGCTTCCATAAAGATGCTGCTCCAGATTAGAGAAAAAGCAGAGAAAAAGTTACTAAAACTGTAAATTTAGGAGAAAAGTAGGGAATGTCTAGCAGACAGGCCACACAGAGGAAAATTCTTATTGTACTTGAGGATTACAGAAAGTCTGCAGTTTCCCTTTGGACTTGAAGCACACCATCATTTGACAGCGCATGCCTTTCCTGTTGGTGGCACTGTGCACATAGGAGTTAGGAAAACTCAACTGGGAAAGACTGTCTTTACAGGTATGAACCCGCTGCTCGAATGCCTCCTCTTGCTGAGAAGTTCTGGGAAGCACCTGACCTCTTGGGACCAGAACACTTGAGGGTTCCTGTTCCTATGCTCTGCCTTACTCAGTGCTCACTGGTAATTTGGAGACTCCTCTGAATTCAACTGAACTGCTCATTGAAATGACTGAACCCCAAATGCCTAACTTCTCATTGGGAATTAGTGAAAAATGACTGCTGTCTGGTATTTCAGATTTCCACGCTTGATGAGATCTATCCATAACAACAGCTAACAAAAACAGCAATAGAAGGTCCTTAAAATTCATGAAGACACTTCAACTCTGATCACTTTAGGTGCTATACCGAGTTCCTCTATTATTTTGAATTCATGATGTATTTTTGTAATAAGGAAACTATACACTAAAAACAGGATTGGAAGCAGGGAATTAAATAATATCAGAAGACGCTTATTAGAATCTCAGTAGAGGTCTTTGAATGAATAGGTAGCCCACCAGTTAAATTGAATAAGATAAAAGGAATTGATCTGGTGAAGCTAATTCAGATAGTGATGCAACAGTGAAATTCAAGTAAAACAGAAGAACAAAACAGCATTTATGCAATATGAGAGGCGATCACAGGCGAACACTGCCCCAAAATGAAAGATTCAGACAATTACACATTATTCATTACAAATGATGCTTGGCTGTGCATGTCTGCTGTTACAAATTTAGAACAGATCTTGACACAAAACACCAATATTGCATTACTACATTGTCAAATTCAAATAAGCATATGGGTCATGCACAGAGAACCACAATAATATTTATAGGGAGCATGAAATTCTTAATCTATTAATGAGCATTGCAGTTTAACTCCTCAATGGCAAAATCATATTTTATTTTCACTCCCTTTCCCTTAATCCTTTAAATCTATATACAAACCCTTTATACATTTTCTTTTGTTTCTGGCAAAGTCAATAAGTTTATATAAAGAGAATATTTTCCAACAACTGAGTTGCTTTAAATGCAAAGCAAAGAAACTCCCACTTAAAATCTGCCCATTTCACCAAGACAAATGAGCAGCACAGGTAAAAATTAAAACATGTCAAAATAATCACCTTCTACTATATTCTACCTAGGATGTGTTTCATACTTTAGAATTTTCTGATGCAATTATACAATTTTTCATGTTTATATCAAGGTCACCAAAATATAGATCATGACAAACATAATGGATAGCTGTATGTCATTAGGCATTATTTCCTATTCTAGAAAGTAATATTGAGATATAATTTATCTGTAATTATTTTAAATCATTGATACATCCTGGAAAACTATGTTGATTCCTAAGCTCCCAAACATATAATTCAGCTGATGAATCAATAATCAGATAAGAATGAGTCTAAGATGGTGCTGACATGTTTTTGAATGATCTCAGCTTCTGAGTGGTGTGACCAAAACTCCCTGGTCCAGTCATAGCCTCTTGAGATGTTGCCAGACTTTTTTCAGTATCTAATGTCTGGTATTAATTCTATACATGTTTAAAATATTTAAGTAATTTTTGTTTCTTGCACTGAACACTCTTCAGTTATTAAATAATTTATAATGATTAAAATAAAAAATATATTTGGTAATCTCCTGTTACTTTTGTAACTTGTAGAAGAAAATCCTTGTTTTAAAGGAACTTAGAATCTATTTGGAGCGATGGCATAATTTCACATTAAGTAAGAAAAATAAAACAAGGTATTGCAATCATAATAGAAAATTTTCCAAAATTAATTATACTAATAGAAAAGAAGTTTGTGCTGTTGGAAGCCCAGAGCACATCCTCCTGTCCTGACCAGTGCATCAGTATTCTCTCTCTTGACCTTTAGAACAAGGGCAAAGCTCCAACAGAGAGGCATGGTATATCCTGACACCACTGGGAAGATCAGTCCCCAACTATCGCCGCTGCTCCCACTCAGTCCAAGGCCCACTTCGGTTTCAAGTTGCTCCTGCTCATCTCTACTGATAATATTCTCTCTGACATCCTACTCCCTGACTCCTACTTCACACCGGTTCTTCATTGTCATTCAACTTATTGATGAAATCCTTTCCCCCTCAACCTGGTCTGAAGATGCTTTTCCTCTTCAACTGTCCAAAAGATATTCTAAATTAGGCCATTTACATTCTCAAGGATTCTTCTTCTGAGCAGTACCCAAGCCTTTAGAGATGGAAAGGGGACATTTGCAGGAACTTTGCTGACCACTTTGTCAATATGGCTCTGAAAAAAAAAGGGAAGATTATTCTTACTCAGGAAAAAGCCAATTAGCAAGGGCAGTTGGTTGTATTGATGGCATTCACTATAATTTTGCTTATTCATTCATTCAATCCACAGATATTTTATTTAGAATTGTCGATCAATCAGTGGAAAACATCCGAGTGGTCCATGTCCTTGTAAACACATTCGATTACCTTCTCTCCTTCCCTCTCCCGCTCCCCACACTCCAACAATGCTTTTTGGATCACCGACTTAATAAACCAGCCTTTTTCTCAGAGTCTAATTCTGGGGAAACCTGACCTAAAATGCAGTACTCTGACAGAATTCTTCTTCCTTTTTTCAGCCAAAATTCCTAGTATAATCACAAAATATTAAAACCTGTCAGGTCATGAAATTGCTTGAGAAATTCGGAGCATGAAACTTTCTGTGTTTTTCACCTGAGCATGCTGTTCATAAAGGGTTGGTTGGGCGCCTGCTTCCTGTGTACGAGGTCCTGGGCTCAATCCCTGGTACCTCCTTAAATAGAAACAAATAAACAAGCAAACAAATAAATAAATAGAATAAACTGATATTGGGAACACTCCCAGTATCCAGCAAACCATCTATGATAGAACTACCAGGGTTTTCTGGCCAAGCCGAGGTGGAAATAAAAACTGGGTGTTATTCATCTGAAAATTTAGCTAAAAAAATTTGAAGATGAAAATGTGTGAGAAGAGATAGAAAGAAAAATGAAGGCATTATTATTTTTCTTTGCAAAGTTGACTAGACAAGTAGGAGGAATTGGAAAATTTCTGTTGATCATATTTTTGAGAGTTTTACCAGGGGAGAAAATTGAAAAAGTAATTAGACTTGTTGGTAGAGGGAAGTGTGGGAGTGGAGAGCAAGAAAAGAAGGCAACTTTTGGTTTTATTTTTCCAGTTTGTGTTTTGAAGATAAAGATATGGGAGCATGTTTTATACTAGAGAGATTATTCTTGAACTTCTGGGAATAGGGTGTGTCTTCATTTGTTAGGGGTTGCAACAAAGTATCACAAACTGGGTGGCTTAAAACAGCAGGAATGCATTGTCTCAGAGTTCCGAGCAAGGTGCTGTCAGTGCTACTCTTCAGTGCAAGTCTGCAGGGTTCCCCTGGTGGCTTGCCAGGAAGCTGTGCCATAACCCAATCTGTGTCCCCATCACAGGCCCAACTTCTCTCTCCACATCCCAGTGCACTAATTTCTCCTTCTAAGGAAGCCAGGCACATCGGATCAGGGCCCACCCTAATCGAGTCTGGCCTCGTCTTCACTAATCACATCTTCAAAGACCCTATTTCCATATAGGCTCACATTCACAAGACAGGGTTAGAACTCAAGCCTATCCTTTGGGGGGAGGGGAGGCGGGCAAAATTCCATCCAAACAGTGTGATATTAGAATTACTTTATAAAAACAACTTCATAGCAGTCCATTTGACTTTTACCAGTAATTGGTCTCATAGCAAGGAAGTCATACTATATTTTTGCAGTATCCTTAACACAGAGGTTTCTTTAGTGGAAACATTGAAATACATTATTGTTTTTTTTTCTGCAACAGAGAAAAAAAAAAACAAATAAAACATTTACCTTAGCTAAAAATTTGTTTCGTATTCTTTGTTTCCAAAAGGAAAACACAAAAATATCTCAATTACAAATAAATATACATAGTGACTGTTTGAAAAAAAAATAAGCTAAGTTTATTGAAGAGAGGGTGAATTCAAGAATGAATAAATATGTATTATATCTACCTGTTGGTAGAAGTTGATATTAATAGGATTATATGTATGATTTCTCTGGTTTTTGAAAGGATACAGCTGAAACTATTCTTGTGTGTTTAGAGTTCTAACATCTGTCGGCTTGTGTGCTACTGGGAGACAAAGCAGAGCAGTATTTGAGGACTGCACAAGCTGTGATTGATGAAAGAGATTTCCAGCTGACTTGGCTGTGATAGCTACGCAGAGTCTGTGCTCACATACGTGGGTTCATAGATGTGCAGTGATGTGGAAGCGATGACTAATGGCCGGCATAGCAGTGAGAAGAAAGTTTATTGACGAATCTGGAGTTTCTATTTGTGGGGTGAAAGAAGGAAACTTTAGAAGCAGGAATTCTTAATATTTTTTGTTCCATGGACCCCTTTGCCATTCAGGTGAAAATCACAGACCCTTTACTAAGTCCACACTACACTGGGCATTATTTAATAAATATATCACACCCGCACCATCACGTCCCCACAAGAATAATGTTTTTTTGAATTTCGATTCAAGCTCATGGACCCCTCGTTAAGAACCCCTGTTCTAGAGGATGGAAATTACAGGCAATGCTTACTGATCTTAAATAATTGTCTTTCTAGTGAATGTAAATGATTCCTTTACCAGATAGCTCAATAAGAGTATTCAATATTGAAAAATAGCCAAAATGCATTATGCTTGAGGAACCCATTTCATAAATGTGGGTCCAACTTACAAATAGAAAGGTAGAAATAAAATTATACAGATAGTAATGTCATGAATATCATTATGCTACAACCCACAGATACTCTATCCCCAAAACAATCTTATTATTTCAATAGCTCCACTTTTTGTAATTGAAAGTGTTTCATGTCATAACACACATGCAGAAAAGTGCACAATTATACATACAGCATGACAAATCATCACGATGTGAAGGGACCTGGGACGAGCCCCAGAATATCATGAACAACTGAGAAGCTCATGCATATTCCTCCCTATTACTAATCTTCCATGTCCAGCTTCCAGTTATTCTGATTTTTAACAAAATATTAGATTGGCCCATTATTAAACTTTGTATTAATAGAACTGTACAGGGCTTTTTTTTTTGCATGTACCTGAATTCATTTGCTTGTCATTATTTTTTGTGAGATTATCCCATGATGTTGCATGCTGCAATTTTTCATTAATTTTCATTATTATATAGTGTTTCAGAGTATAAACATACCCCAATTCATCATTATTTTCTGGTAGGCATCTGGGTTGCTTGCCAAGTAGAGATATTATAAATATGCTTGCATATGTCTCTTTTGCACATGTATACACATTTCTGTTGGATAAAACTCAGGAGTGGAAACGCTTGTTGCAAATCCTCAAATTTAGTAGAAATTGTCAAATTATTTTCCATAGCGGCTACAGATTGTGAAAAGTACCCTGTTTTAGTCTGCCAAAGGGCAGCCAATGCAAAGTATCAGAAATGTGTTGGCTTTTATAAAGTTTCTAGGCCATGAGAAGTCCAACTCAAGGCACCATAAAAGGTGCTTTCTCACCAAAGTCAGCTGCCGCGTGTTGGGCGATCTCTGTCTGGACTTTCCTTTCCCTCCAGGCGTCTATCATCTCCCTGAGCTCAGCAGTGAGCAACCAGGCACAGGGCTTGTCTCTTACCAGGCCTCATCTCTCAAGCTCAGCTGCTCTGCTTTCTTCCCAATTTCAGCTGCAAGCTATCAGGCATATGGCTCGTCTCCCCCTGGGGCCTCAGCTCTCTGAGCCTCTCCTTTCTGTTACATGGCAGAGTTCTCTTTCCTGGTGTGTTTCTGAGTGAGTCTTTCTCTATGTTTATGTTTATATCAGCCCCAGCAAGAGGGCAGGGACTCAAACTGAGTTGTGCCTTATTGACATTGTCTAATCAAAAGCCCTAACATAATCTTATCAGGCAATCTAATCAAAGGCCCCTCAAAGGAATTTAATGCAATAAAAGGGTAACACACCCATAGGCATAGATTAGTTTACAAACATAAACTTTCGCTTTTGGGGACTCATAAAATAATTTCAAACTGCCACATATCCCAATTTTGACATGATCTTAATCTGAACCCACATTCCTCTGGGTGTATATTCATCCTAAATGGGATCTCTTGAAGATCTTATTTTCATTTAAGGTATGACCCAACTGAATGTGGTCGACTCTTAATCCAGATTATTGCAGTCCTCTATAACCAGAAGACATTCAGGCATATTTACAGAAAGCCATGGGAAGAGCAGGAAGCCCAAAGAATGTTATAGACATAGAGAAAGCTTCGCCTTTGGACTTCTGTTAGCCTCAAAACCATTCCCACTATTTAAGCCAAACCATTGTGTGGTAGTTTTCATAAAAGCTCAGGTAAACTGTCAGTGGCTGAACCAAAACACATTCCCACAAGAAAAACATGAGGTTTCTACTTTTTCTATGTCCTAACCACCATTTCCATTGTTTTTAATATTAGACATTCTGGTATGGGTGTAGTAGTAACTTATTATGATTTTTTTTTTGTTTTAGTGATTACTAATGATTACTTTTTCACATATTTATTGACCATTTGTTATATCTCTTTTGAACTGCATACTCAGTCCTCATGCATTTACATCTAGGGATAACGCCTTTCTAATTTATTTTTAAGAATACTTATATGTAAGTATAATGCCAATTATAAATATGTTCTCCTACTCTGTCATTTACCTTTTCATACTGCTATGGGTTTTTGATGAATAGAATTAAAAAAATATATAGTCAAATTCATATATTTTTCTATATGAGTGTGTTTTCACATTTTGATATGTGATTGAATTGAATCCTATTTTTGTTTATGTGACAGAGAAGTCAAGTTTCTGTTTTCCCTATAAATTTTGTCTTAGAAAATGTTTTCTGTAAAGTGTTAGATGGCACTCAAAGCATTCTCATGTTTAATTGTGTAACTGTGATTTGTAATGTCTGCCAAGCTGCAGTGAGAAGCAATGGCAGCACCACATTTGGTCTCTGTTGCAACTACTCAACTATCTCATTTAGTGAGAGCAAACATCGATAATTCATAAACTAGAATGGTCAGTTGAGTTCAGAAAACCGAGGACACTGACATTTCCATGTCATGAAATGATTCTTCTTTTCACATGATTGGTATATTTTCTTCCTTAATATTTGATAGGATCTGCCAGTGAAACTACCTGGACCTGGGAGATTTCATTAGGGGAAAGATTTTAGTTATGAATTCATGTTATTTAATATAATTGGGGCCATTCAGTTTATTGATTTCTTCTTGAGTCACTTTGGGAAATTTATTTCTTTCAATAAATGTATAAACTTAATTAAAGTACACATTCATTTCTTATCCATTTCATCAAAGCTGTCAAATTTATTGTCATATAAGTTTCCATAAAGTTCCTTTTTAAATAGTTCATTGTCTGTAGGATCTGTAGTTACAACCCCTCTTTCATTCTTGATGTTGCTAATTTATCTTCTCTAATTTTGTGTGTGGTCAAAATTATTGTTTTTTTAATGAAAAAACAAACTTTGTGTTCATTTATTTTTCTACTATTTATTTTCTCACTTGTTGCTTTGTGCTTTTGTCTCTATTATTTCTTTTCTGTCTTTTTACTTTGGTTTTTGTTTCCTATTTTCCTTCATTTGCTTTTTTTTTTTTTTTT
>JAQZBX010026442.1:0-28997 GCA_029593785.1 Cabassous unicinctus | reverse complement strand
TAGTAAATAGGAAAGAAACAGACTTCAAATCCCAATAGCTCAAGACAATAGAAGTGAAGCTTTTGCGCTCATTTACCAGTTCAAAATGTTTATACTGAAGGTAGTTTTCCACACAGCAATTCAAGAACTCACCTTGGTCCTTCCCTGCTGCTGTTCCACTATCCTGTAAAATTGGATCCTTTGCATCTGGCTGGCAGACAGAGGAAAGAGAGAGCGTGATGTGTACAGAACTGAATTGAAGGTCTTTTTGAAAGTTTGGAATTGTTATACTTAACTTTATTTCAGAATGCAGACTCTTAGTCACATGTATGGGAAATTGGGAAATATAACCTAGATACGATTCCAGGAAGAAGGACAGATGATTGTGGTGAATTAATAGCCAGAATAATAGCTATTCTCTGACAGGAGAAGATAAGGGAGGATGTCCCCAGTTCCTTGATAAAAGAAACGTGTGTAATGTGGGCAGAAGTTCAAAACTTTTTAGAGAAGTACCATCTGGACAAAGCTCTGACAAGCAGAATTGTGAATTTTTGAATGACCAAACAATTTCACACTTTTAAGGAATTCTGAAAAGAAGAGAGAAGCAGTCCTCATTGGATAATTTTTAGTGAAGGTGACAAAGAGTGTGTCCGAGCCTATGGTGCAAGTTGAAAAAGGCAGAAAAGAAAAAGAACACTTGAAGTGCAAGTGCCCGATGTTCTATTGGAGGAGGACTCTCCTTCCCAGCAACATGTAACCTCTCCTCCTCATCACTCTCCTTCCACCATCCCAATAGGCTATAGACTCTTCTCAGTACAGATAAAGTGAAGTTTTTATTTTATTTAATCTAAGTATTTATTAATTTTTAGGTTTATTTCTCATGTAAAGTAATGATGTACAACACTATCTTTTAACTTATTGCCTTAAAACTGTGCATTGTCTTTGGTTTGGGAAGACATTAAATTTATTTACATTATTCCTTATGGGAAAAATTTATTTGGTACTCATCATTTTTGGTACTCATCGGATCTCCTGGAACAAATTAATGGCGAGTACTGAGGTACCACTGTTTGGTTGGACATGGATAATATAATATTTTATTATAGAAATGGCTTTGAGAAGAGCTAAAAAGATTTTGAGGGATGTAAAATCCAGCAGGGACACTGATGCATTATACAGTCTTCATGATCTCTTTTGGCTGCTCCTATGGCATTTTATTATCAAGTCAAAAACTAAAGATAACCTGATTCATCATTAAAATGTGTCAAACTTTAGGTAACTCAAGTAGGAATGATAGGCAAGAATCCCTCAGATATGACATGGATAATATATTATTTGGGGGAGAAATTTCGGAATCTTCATTATTATTTTAACATTTTCTGGAAATGCTATCATATCAGGGTTGATTATTGGTGTGTCAAATATATCATGCAGGACACCAATATGAAAAAAGTTCAATTCATGAGCTTGTCTACAAATATATAATTAATTAAAATGAAGCTTATTCCTTGTTTCCATATTTTGCTTAGCTGTGGCTAGAAATATTTTACACTTATTGCTAAGAAAAAAAACTTTAAACTCTATAGACTGATCTTTTGGATGCATATTTTGTAATAATCATAGCATATTAAAATGACTATTACATATAAATCCCAGAATGTTTTTTAACTCTTGGTGATGATTCTAAGATTCATATCACATGTTTACGATGTTATCACTTTCAGTTCAATTTTATGTTAATGTAAAACAAAAATCATTACAATTATATATGTAACATAATTAAACTGATTTCCTTTAGGATTTAGGCATTCAAAGTTTCTGGAAAAAGATACTTTCAGGAAAGAGAAATAGATTTCTCTTCTATTTTATAATATTTCAATGTTAAAAGAAAGATTTGTTCACTCCATTTCCCCAATTTCACTCTTCTAAATCTGATAAGGAATTAACAGTTTTGACAAGACAAAATATACCAAAATCCCTGACTTCTCAAGCTATATTCTCCACAAATCCTCCCTTGGTAAAATATGTGATCATATTGAAAATATAGTAAATTTCAATCATATTAAACATACACACACACACACAAACACACACATCAGTATGACCAGATAAACAGTAAAATAAGACACTAAACACATATTTTCAAAGAAGCAAAGTCTAATATCTACTTCAGAGGCTTTTGGGAGAAATACGGAAAGAGACATAAAACAGCAGAATATATTGGAAATAAAAAAATAAGCTAAATTTGTGAGATTGTCATAATTATTCTTCAAAATGTCTTAATTTTTTCTGGATGTTCCATTAAGATATAGTCAAGAAATATTTTCAACAAGAAAAATAAATACAAACAAGTCGTTGAAAATCAGGAAGCACTTGAAAGGAAAAAAAAAGCTTTCACAATATACTAATATATTTGTATAAGTCAGGGTTTTCTAGGGAAACAGAATCAACAGGAGATACCTGTCAATAGTATGAGATTTTATAAGAGTCTCTCTTGTGATGGTGGGGATGCACAAGTCCAGGTTCTGCAGGCAGGCTGCAAACCAGGAGCTCAGATGAAAGTCCAATGAAGGTCCTTGATGAGTTTCTGGGAGAAGCTGGCTGTCCAAAGACGAGCTGGAAAATTCTCTCTGAATGCTGAAATCACTTCCTCTTATAAGGCATTCAACTGACTGGATAAAGAGTCTCTCATTGCTGACAGCAATCTTCTAGCTGATGTAGATGGAATCAGCTGTCTATGCAGTAAACTCACTGGTAACTAAAGTCCATAAATGTCCTTGTATTACAATTAGCCTAATGCTTGCTTGACTAAACGACTGGACAAAACTAACTTGCTGAATTGACACATTAGCCTAACCATCACAGCCCACTTCTTGTAAACTTGGCAACCACACACATTACCTTAAACCATATTTAGTCTCTAAGTAAAAACAATAAAAGACGTGCATATATATATTTTTTCACCTAATAATGTTCAACTCTACTGCATACAACTGGAAATGCATTAATTCCCTACAGAATAGGGTGCAAGGTAATATTCACTATTAAACTTGACATCCGTAAATACTATGATATGCAACTAATACAATTTGTCATATGATAGGGGAAAAGGTTGGTGAAGAAAACAAATTTGTTTTGTGTACATATGCAATCATACTCATAAAATAACAAGGAAGACAGATTCATGACCATTACAGTCCCATTTCTGTAACTGTTCACATGGATGAAGTTCATATTTATCACTACCTTCTTCCACTACCCATTCCACGTTCCCATTACCCTCAGCAAGCACTTCAGCTGGCTGTGGTTCTTTGCTTGGTGGGGTGACCCAAACTTTCATTCTTGAAGAGTCTGGGCCATTGTTAGTCCTGCTTGGTTTGAGTTGTTGCAATTTTCCAATGACTTTAATCACAGGGCATGGCAGTATTAATAGACGTCCTAGAGGAGCTCCTGTATTCCAGGCAAATTCTTCTTTACCCCCATTATGTAGATGCAGTTGGATTTCTCCGTGATAGTCAGGATCAATCACCCCAGCCAGTACAGTAATTCCCTTCTTTGCCTGTTGATTCAGTGGTAAGACGAGCTCAAAGTGGCCAGGTGACAGTCTTAACTTCCAGTTCAATATAATCATTGTTGAGTTCCCTGGTGGCAGCACTCCTCTTTTTGGGACTAAAACCTGTAGACCAACAGAGCTGAAGGTTGCAGGGACAGGAAGCAAACATTTTCCTAGTGGGTCACTAGAGGTAATAGTGAGTGGTGCCACTCCCATTTCCACCCCTTGATTCCTGGACCCATGAATCCTGGTTATGGGAGAACAGTACCATAGAAAGGACACTGATTTAGAGCATATACAACCTCCTGGAGAACATTGCCCCAGCCATAGGTGCAACCTAGTTAGCACCATAATTGAATCTCCAAAAGGCCATTCTACCGTTCTATCACTCCAGCTGCTTCAGGGTAATGGAGAACATGGTTAGACCAGTGAATTACATGGGCATGTGCCCTTTACCACACATCATTTGCTGTGAAATGGATTCCTTGATCAGAAGCAATGCTGGGTGGAATGCAATGGCAGTAGATAAGACATTTGGTAAGTCCATGGATGGTAGTTTTGGAAGAAGCATTGCATGCAGGAAATGCAAACCCATATCTAGAGTATGTGTCTATTCCAGTTAAAACAAATCGCTGCCCCTTCCATGGTGGAAGTGGTCCAATGTAGTCACCCTGCCACCAGGTAGCAGGCTAGTCACCTCGAGGAATGGTGCCTTATCAGGGGCTGAGTGTGGGTCTCTGCTGCTGGCAGATTGGGCATTCAGCAGTAGCTGTAGCCAAGTCAGCCTTGGTAAGGGGAAGTCCATGTTGTAGAGCCCATGAATAACCTCCAGCCCTACCTCCATGGCCACTTTTTTCATGAGCCCATTGGGCAATGACAGGTGCAGCTGGGGAAAGAGCCTGAGCATTAACGAAAGAGTGGGCCATCTTATCCACTTGATTATTAAAATCTTCCTCTAATGAAGTTACCCTTTGGCAAGCATTCACGTGACACACAAATAAGTTCATGTTTTTTACCCACTCAGAAAGGTCTATCCACATACCTTTTTACCAGACCTCTTTGTGACCAATTTTCCAGTCTTGTTCTTTCCAAGTCCCTGACTATCCAGCCAAACCATTGGCAAAAGCCTATGAATCAGTGTACAGATGCACCTCACAACTGGGCACAATTATCTTGCCAAGTTGATACATTAGCCTAACCATCACGATATTATTTTCAATTCTATTATAAAAGAGCACTAGAAATATAATCTGGTATAGAGGTAATTCTTCTGTGAGCAGCCAGGCAGGAAAACAAGAAAGTCTTTATGTTATAATTAAGAATAATAATAATAGAAACAGTAAGTGACAAAGCACAAATGGAAACTTTATACAAAAGAGCCATGAAGTGAAACTAAACTTATAAAACATTTATAAAGCAAACTAATATTATGTAATTAATCTTGAAATTAATGAGAAATACACTGCACATTTAATCCATTTAAATCTTTTAATTTATTTCAGCACTGAGTTTCAATGAAAGATGTGAATTAGTTTTTTAAATGATCTCAACACCTTGCATCATCTTGTCAAGAATATTTAATATTCTGCATTCTGTAATACATAACTGATTTACTTTGAACTACATTCCATTTCCAATTCTTTTTTTTTTCTGGTCATATTTTGTGTTCATTTTACCTTAATGGGAAACTTACTCACCCTAATTATATGGTAAATAAACTGTCAAAACTGAAATGTCAGTGCTTAATGTAAAATTCAAAGATGAAAGTCAGTAGCTATTTTTAAAATTATATATTGGATTTTGCTATTGCTGCTATTTTAAGATAAAACTATTTTAGCCCGTAAAACAGAAAATCATAATCAAATAATAATGTTAAACAAGACATATAAGAAAGGATGGTAGCTAGCATAACCAAAGGACAACTTGTTCAGCTAAAGTCTATTTATTCAAGGGCCCAATTATATATATGCAGGTATGTTTCTACTGAAATCCAGGTATAATTACAAAATACAAGTTTTCTTAGAGAGATTTTGAAATATGGGTGACCTCATTATATTTAAATGCATAGATTAAGTGATCGGTATTTGTGATCCAGTTTACTGATGGTAAGCATGAAAAGAAAGAAGCAAAGGAAAGAAAGAAGAAAAAAGAAAGAAAGAAAAAGAAAGAAGACTGTCAGTTATCTCTTGCAACATAATAATATTACAGGAAAACTTAGTGGCCTGAAACAATAAATATATATTACCTCATATCGTTTCAGTGGGTCACAAATCAGATGCATCTGAGCTGGGCTACATTGGATTAGAGTCTCTCATGAAGTACAGTCAAGAGTTTGTTTGGGACTGCAGACCTCTGAAGGCCAGAGAAGAGCTGGAGGATCTATTTCTGAGATAGATAACTCACATGGCTGATACATTGGTCCTGACCATGTGGACCTCTCCATAGGGCTGCTTCATTGTCCAAGAACATGGCAGTCAGCTTCCTACACAGCAAGAGATTAAAGAAAAACATTGGAACCACGATTTATTTTATGACCTAGACTCAAAAGCCTCACACTGTCATCTTACTGGTTATACAAGCTGGCCCTATTTACTCTCAGAGGAGACTGACTGCATAAGGACATGAATAGCAGGAGATGAAGATCATTAGGGACCCTTGTGCAGTCTGGATACCACGTGAAGGGAAAAAATACAGATTGTGACAAACAAATGTTATACATCATCTATAAAATTCAGTTTTAGTGTTAATGATTTAATAGAATCTATTGAAGTGTTGAAGTGATTCTCCAGCATTCTTGTCTAATGAATTTATGGGCAGGGAATTTGCTTATTTCTTAAACCCATCCAAAATAAGTGTGGGTACTGGTGCCTTCTACTAGTACACTCATAGCAGTAGCATTCACCAAATTATCGTTTGAATTTGTTGCTTATTAAGTCCATTCAAGTTCTTTAAAGAAACTTCAGGATCAGGGAATTATTTTCTTAGAGTGCAGAAATATGGAAAATATGTTGCATTTGGAATGACATTGGACCATGCAAGATCTGAATGGGTGAGGTTTCTTGCCAAGCAGGAAGAGACTCTCACTCAATATTTAAGAAGCCCACTATATCAAGAGCCTGTATGAGCCAAGGAACATAAAACTCACCTGTGGTAAAAACAGAGAATTCTGAGTTCACCAAAACTGGAATACTGGGTCACTCTATTCAATTTTTCCCCAGTTATTGAAGAAGCCCCCAAATTTTCAGAATAGAAACTCAGATGATATAATACTCCTAGAAGGAAAACTTTAAGGGATACAGGCATATTCCTGGAGTGTGTTGGGGGCAAAGAGAGGCAAAAATTAGAACTGCCATTAATCAAGGTTTGTATAATTACTTCTGTAGGAAAATTCACTGCATAAATAATTATAATTAATGAGAGAGATGTTATTTTGAAGGTGCATCAAACATCTCACATGTCACATTTTATTAATCACCTTCAATATTCTCCACTTCCTAGCTGAATCTCCAGGTGATAGTTGCCCTTTTTCACACTTGTACCTGTTCAACAATTTCCCTCTTTTTATCCAAACACCCCAACTCCAAGAACTTTCTAGGCATCCTGCCTGTCTTGCCTTCCACCTTAAGCAAAATGATTCATTTTCAATAACCAAGGGTATGTATCTAAACCTAGTGATAATTATATTCAGATTTTTATCCAGAGGAGAGAGGATTATGTTGCTGTTATTATTGTATAGTATTCTTAAACTTTAAGTAGTGTTTATTCCATCAAATTTTAAAGAGAAATATGTATGTGCAATATTTATTCCACAATATGAGTTATGAGTGAAAGGAAGATAAAGAGAGATGATATAAAGGACTTGAGTATCGTGGGTCTTATAAATAAATAAATGCTCTCCTCCTTTTCTGTTAAAAGGTTATAAATAAAGGACTGCTGAGGTTATTTCAATCTCAAGGAATTTTCACTAAGGTCTTTTCACAATTTTGGAAGTATCACAGTCTTTTATCTAGAGCCTTGACCTCATCCAAATCTGGTGATGAATCACCCCTTTCTCTCTTTTTTCTTAGAGAGCTAGTCCATGGGTAACTGTTATTAATATGAACAGAAAAATAGAATTCAATGGTACATGGATGAATTGAAAGAATTCTAACCTTGGGTTCCTTGCAGTTACTCGACCACCCTAAAAGTTTGCCAGAATCACTCACTGGTAAGAGACATCACTTGGTGTCATTCTCACTAAAGCCCCTCCCACCAGGATCTAGATTAATTTGGAGGTAATCATGGTAGAGTTCTTCTAAAATCTTACTACATACAATGTTCTACATGATTTTCATCCAAATAGTAGCTTGAAAAACAAAAATAGCTATGGAACCTCATAGAACTCAGAAATCTTTCACTTTTCTTTATTTCTGAAATTTTCCCACATATTTTGAAATCGTGCAGATGCCATTTAATGATCATTCTTATCTATTTAGACAAATTAAGTTAGAAATTCCCTAGATGCCAACTTCAAATTTAAGTACCCTGCCATCCATTTACTAATACCTTCAAATATGGCAAAGTCATTAAGGTAAAGAAAAAATGTTATTTGGACCTAGCAAACTAAATATTGTCTAGTCATAAAGATCTATTTTTCTTCAAGGGAAGTAAGAAATTATTTAACTTTCATTACATTCTTTCACATATATATGTGGCTTTCTCCTTTCCTCACCATCTTCTTGTCTGAAAGCCATTACCTAAAAAAAAAACCAAAACTTAATAGACAATATAATGCCCTCAGACTAAACCCAGTTTCATTATAACCTAATTTATCTATCATTTTTCAGAGTTTGGCTAATCCTCATGAACCAGAGAAGACCATATTGAGAATGGTGTTAGGAAAATCTAAGAATCAAGGAGGCTAAAGAAGTGTGCATCAAAGAATGGCGATCACACTGGGTTCAAAATTTATAATAAATATTAATGTCTAATTACATGTGCTCAAGCATCACCAGCTCGGGTTTCTTATCTAACCACAAAGCTCACATGAGGATCCAATCAAATATAAACTGGAATAGCCAAGAAATCAAGTGTTATGGCATTGTTTGTCCTCATATATTAGTCCAAAAACTATAAACACCATAGAGAAGCTCCCATGTTGTTTTAGCGCCAGATCCTCCTTGCGCAAGTTCATTGCTCTCAATCCTGTCTTTATGGACCTCATTACTGCTCAATGATGCAACTCTTTGTGTTAATGCCAACTTGGATGTTATTAAACTTACTTTTGGTGCACTGATATTCCCTATACTCCATTAGGACAGGTGAAAACAGTTTAAAAGTTCTGTAAATTGAAGACATCTAACAGATCCAAGAAATAAAATATAAAAAGGAATGAAAAAGAATCCCATCTAAATTAATTTAGAGCATAGAAATATATTGCTTACACTCTTATACTCTTATTCACCAAAACAACCCTGCCCACCTTAACAGAACCACAGGAACACACACACACTGAAAACAGCTGAAAAAAATACCTGTATTATAGTGCTAGTGCAGGCAGATCCAGTAATTTATATGTCCATTGGATAGAACTTAGCTCATATATTTAAATATAAGTTTTTATTAACAGGTTGAATTTACCATTTTCCCTAAGAAAAATGTGAAATGGTAGTGAGGCTTTTAGTTTACATTTATGGAACAAATGGGCAGAAAGGGGTGGCTTTTCCAAAACAAAGGCAGTCACTCATAACGGTAATTTCAAGTTTTCATCTCTTATCAAAATGAGAAATATTGTTAGCTTTAAAATTATAATTGTTCAGTATTCTGCCTTCCTCATCAGAAGTCAAAGATTTTTGTGACAAGTTTTAATCAGCAATCAATTTCAAGTTATCATGCATAAAAAGGTATTCAATAAGGAAGATTCTCCCAAGCATAAAATTTAGGAATGGGAGCTCAGTGCTGTTCTGATGGTCAAGGGGGAACTTCAGTATCATTCTCGTCTTTTCCGTATGGCTAATAGCAAAATTCACTGTCTTTTCCCTAATAAAATCACAAAGCTACATATGGCAATTAGTCTAAATTCAATGGGAGAGAAGTACACCTGGCTAAGAAAATATTAAGCGTGCATGTTGGATAGACCATGAGAGGAATGCAGTTATGGGGAACACAATCTAAAAATATAGTTTGCCCTAGTTTGCATAACAGCAAGCCTTCATTTTGTCACAGTTTGGAGGCTAGAAGTTCAAAATCTAGGAGTCAGCAGGACCATATTTCCCCGTGGGGTCTGTAGAATACTGATGCTGGGGCTGGTTTGCAGCAATCCTTGGGATTCCTTGGCTTGTATCTCTGTCTCTGGTCACATCCTCTCTTTCCTTGCATCTGCTGTTCTGGTTTCTGCTGATTTCAGGCTTATGGCTCTTTTTGTGACTTTCTCTCATTGCATTTGCATTTGTTCTGCTTATAAAAGACTCCAGTAAAAAGGATTAAGACCCACTCTGGTTCACTGGACCACTCCTTAACTGAAAATAGCATCTTCAAAAAGGCCCTGCTTACAAATGAGTTCACACCCACAGGAACGTGCTTTGAAAGTAAGAACATGTTTTTGTTGGGGTACGTAATCCAGTCTGCCAGATCCTCCTGCTAAGATATTAATAGGTTTGAATTTCTTCATTCCTGGTAAGTAAGTGGGATCATGTGACTCATTTTGGTCAGTAAAGTGTGTGCAGATATAATGACTGAAAGTCAGCGTGTGAAGCATCATGCTCCTTTCTTACTGATACTAGGATGTATTAGTCAGCAAAAGGGGTGCTGATGCAAAGTACCAGAAGTCTGTTGGCTTTTATGAAGAGTCTATTTATTTGGGGTAAAAGTTTACAGTTACAAGGCCCTAAAGAGTCCAACTCAAGGTTACTTCCTTACCAAACTCTGTTGAAGCAAGATGGCTGGTGATATTTGTGAGGGTTCAGGCTTCTTCTTCCCTCTTAAGGCTCCATGGGTCCAGCTTCTTCCAATCTCAGCTGTGAGCTGGCCTAATGCTCATCTTTTGCCAGGGCTTCTTTCTCTCTGGACTTAGCTGCTCTGTACACTTCACAAGGTCAACTGTAAACTATCAGGTAAATGGCTCTTCTCTCTTCCCGGGGCCTCTGCTGTGTCTATGGAGCTCTCTCTATTTCTTTGTGTATCTCCTCTGTGTTTCTACTTCAGTGTGTTTCCTTGGTTGAGTGTCTGTCTATATAGCCCACCAAGGGGGGTGGGCTCAACCCTGCATGCCCTAATGACATGGTCGAATCATAGCCCTAATCTTGATAGCAAATCTAAGCCTTTGAATTTAATCAATCAAAGGGTATCTCCCTTTTTGGAATTCATAAATAATATCAAACAACCACACGTGGTTATGGCAATTCAATCAGTCATGGCCTGTTATTGAGGATTATGGCGAATACAATCCTTCAATGATCTGCATTTGAAATAAAGCTTAAATGAGAAATAAACCTTTGTTCATTGTTTTTTTTTCACTACAGCATAATCTAGGGTCTCTTGACTGATATGGAATTCCCTTAATTTAATACCATGGCATAGAACAGTGGCATTATACCTTACCAGAATTTCATAACAAACAATATTTGAAGCAGTCATCAATAAATGACATTTTCTTTTAATTGACAAATGTTGTACTTGTTTCTTAAAGACAAATAGATGTACAGTTTGTTGAGGAAATAATCCATGCAAGGCACCCTGCTAAATTATCATAATATTAAGGTAAATAAGAGGTTTTTCCTTCCCTAAAAGGTTTTTAGTGTTTTGTGGTAGTAATGCACTTGAACATTTTGGTAGACAGAATGCAATAATCCTTTTCCCACCAAAGAGTTGTAATCCCAGAAGCCTGTCAATATGTTATTTTCCATGGCAAAAGGGTATTTGCAGATGTGATTAAGTTAAAGATTTTGAAATGGGAATATTATCCTCAATTTTCCAGGTGGCCTCAATTTAATCACAAGGGTCATTTTAAGGGAAAGAGGGAGGCATGAGGATTAGAGTTAGAAAGAAAGTGATTTGAAGATGCTATACTGTTGGATATGAAGATGGAGAAAGGGGTATTGAGCCAAGTAATGCAGAAAGCTTCTGGAAATTGACAAGGTAATGCCACCCAATGGTAGCTTTGCGGTGGATATGTAGAGATAGGAGGTTGATTTTGAAGGCAATGGAACCATTGTGGGTAGAAGGTCCTGTTTGGATTTGTAGTATAAAAATCTCTCTCTCTCTCTCTCTCTCTCAAATTTATTGCAAAAGAGATAGAAAGAGTTAGGCACCTGTCTTCTCATGCCACTTCATCCTTTCTTTCCTTGCATATAGGAAAAATAGGCTGGTATTTCATCATCATGCAAGGAGTCAGGGTTTTAGTTTTATATTCCAGAGCACCGCTGACAACCATATTGTTATTCATTACATTAAAGTTTCTCATGTCTTTCATCTTCTAAAATTATATTCTCTTCAAATTATGCTTGCATCCACTTAACTACCATCCCACTTTAATTATTTGCTCTGCTAATTACTATCTGTGTAATAATGACTAAAGTAAAGCTTAAACTTTCAGAACTCCAGTTCCCTACATTTTAATATATGCATAATAATACCATTAATACCAATTCTTTTTTTCATTTTTTACTTTCTCCAACCTCAATTTATTTATTTGTTAAGTATTTACTGAGCAACTACTATGTCCAAAGTACTCTTTAAGCATAGCGCAGACACCAATGAGCAGGCAAGATGTGGTTATTACTTTCATGGCAATAATTTTTCATTTGGGGAATCAAACAACAACAACAAACCACAAACTGGCTTATCAAAGAAGCGAATCGTATGTGGGACTTAAGTGCTACAAAGGAAAATAATTCCAGAGATAGGAAATAGCACTAAGCTGATCTAATTTTAAGATATTCTGAAAAGAATCTTGGAAGAGGTCATATTTAAGTTGAGACATAAATAAAAAGGAGCCAGCCATTTAAAGACCTGAATTGGGAGTTTATTAAGAGAGCTTAATTCTGGCTATTCTGAATAAAGTATCATGGAGAAAAATAGGTTGTCATGTTTAAAAACTAAGAGAACACTACGTTGCTGAGAATTGGAAATTAAATGTAGGAATACTATTTTAATGAAGGAAATACTGGGATAGGTTTGATTAAAGAGAGGACTGATCTATTACTTAGAAATGGTTTGATACATTGTGTAAGAGAGGATAAAGGGAAGAGTCACTCCTTGGGGGTGCAATAATGTCTCTGTGACGTCTTTAAAACTGAAACAGAAGTCCATAGATTTGCAGCACCTGCAGCACCTGAAGCTTGTTAGAAATGTGTAACCTTAGCCTGCATCCCTGTCCTACAGAATCGGATTCTGCATTTTAACAAGGTTTTCAGTTGATTCACAGGCACATGAAAGTTTGAGATGCATTGAGGTTTCTGATTCGATTTGTTTGGGGTGGACTGGAGGTTGAGACTATAAATAATATGTTGTCCATGTTTGTTTTAATAGTAAGGGGCTAGGATCTGGTCTTCAATCAGAAAAGTTTTTTTCTTCCTTTATAAGAGGATAAAAAGTGGAGAATATAGTAGAAGCACAGTTCAAGTGTATTTGTTTATTTATTTATTATTAGTTTAATTTGAGAAATTAAAAGTATGTGCATCTTTCTTTGATTTTTCTCATGAAATAAGAGTGAAGTATGTTAGGTAAGAACAAGGAGAAGGGAAACAAACGCTTTCAGGAGAGAGGATAAGGATTGAAATTTCATTTATTCATTCTTCATTATTATCAGCAGCAGTAGCATCCTCATAATATCAATAACGTCAGCAATCAGAGCAAACATTTATTTTGTACTTACTATGTACCAGACAGCTATCAGAGTGCCTTTCCCCCCAGGTATTGTTTAATTTAATCACCACAACATCACTATGAGGTGAGTATTATTAGGACTTAGCTTTATAGATAAGCAAACAGAAACATTGAGGTTTCTGATTTGATCTGTCTTAGTTTTGTCTTAGAATTTCTTAAAATATTAAGAAAATTAATATCACACAGTAAGTGGAGGCACCATGTTTAATGCCAATCCCTTGGACTTTAGAGTCCTCCTAATGGATATTTTGACTATTCTTTACAAACATAAAGCATTATCTAACAGTGAAATATGATATACTTTATACCATACATTATTTATATGAGTTTGTAGTCTCATGGAAAGCTCCATTATCTTTATATACACAAATTCTTAGTGTATTGCCTTTTATAACAGATTTTCTAAAGATGTGTTTTGAATCTTAACTAATTATTTCAAGGTAAATATATATGTATGTATATATATATATATATATATATATAAATAACAGAAAGAAATAGATATATATGCTTCAAGGCAAAAATTCAACACAAGCTTATATTTCTTATTGTATTGTATTTGACAAACTATTAACAATATCACAGACATGTAGAAATACATAGAAGGAGAGAAACACAGAAAATGATAACTGACATCAGATATATTCTTTGAATTCAGAGAGGTAATTCGTGAGAAATTATTTAATGAGCCTGTTTTCCTTTTCAGTTCACTTATTTTGAAACACAGCTTATGTACAAAGAATATTCTTTTACTCTTAAAGGGATATAGAAATGTGAAGTTTAAGGGGTTGTGATCATATTCTTTCTCTCTCCCTCCAAGGAAGGAGAGAAGGGAAGAGACAGAGAGAGGCCTCTAATTGGGAGTTCACTAAATAAATGGAAAGACTTTCCTTGCTGAGAACCTTTGAAAGCCATCCATTGAGGTACCAGAAAAAAAGAAACTAATTTGTTCTACATTATAAGAGAGAGACCTAATAGAACTTAAGGAGCTAGGTAAAGAGAAAAGCCAGTGGGCTCGGTATTAAATAGGGGAAAAACAGCCAGAAAAATCCCTTAGAGAAGAAACAGGTACAATGGGGAATTTTTCAAGTGAAACACTGTGTTCAGTGTCCTGTGCAATTCCACTCTTCTTTTAACCCCACATACACTGAATAAAATTATAGAAACAGATTATGCCGGTGTGATTAGATGTCTTCTAGAAGCCAGTCAGGGGGATGTGTTTTATGCCAGGGCTGTCTAGGGCCAAAAGGACAGCCATGTATATGATTTACAGTCCATAATTCAGGTTTTTTTCTGCTGGGTATCAAAAATAGAGAGGAAAGTAAATAAAATGCACCACTTTAAAGTTTAGTTAGTCTGTCCAGTTTTGAATGTTTTTATTTGTTTTAAATTATTTTCCCTCAACATTTATCATTGTATCAATTTAAAGAGAAATATTCTGTGCTAGTGTAATGGTAATACAAGTGATACTAATGAAAAATATCAGATAATACTTATTAAAAGAATCATGCATAAAATAGTGCACCAGGTTTTCCATTATATTGATTAAAATGCATAATGTTTAGCCAATAACTAGTGAATTATATTTCTTTCCTAAACTCTATTCATTGAAAGATATTTCTCTCACAAAACCTACTCCTAAAAATATATTGTCATGACAACATCTATCAGGGATAATTTGAAGGTGGCACTAGATAATCGGTTTTACAAGACAATATACATAGCTCCATTTTCTAATGTGCTTCAGAAAAAATCCTGATACTAATACAACAAGCTGGTGTAATATTGCTCCATTATTTTAATGAAGAAGTTAAGGCACAGAGTGATACTATATTGGAGAGAAACAGAGAGAGAGAGAGAGAAAGAGAGAGAGAGATTTATCAAACATGTAGATACTAACTACTTTCAAACTGTTACCTAGTTTAATCCTAACATTAACCCAATGAAATAAAGTTTATCTACTTTATATCTGAAAATTTGTTAACCCAGAAATGGAATATTTTGTACAAGATTTCACAGCAAGTAGGCGGTAGAATTGAAATTCTGACCCAGACAGCTTAATTTCAGAATCCTAACTCTTAACCATGCAAAATGATTTTGCAATATGGCAGTTAGATTTTACCAAAACAGTATGTGAACTTCTCTTTTGCCTTTTTTGTGTATTTTTCATTATATCTACTTATCCTGCATTTATATATCAATATATCTTATATGTCCATGTATGGTAGTTCGAGACTATGTACCCGAGGAAAAATCATGTCCTTAGAGTTATTCCATTCCTATGAGTGTGAACCTATGGTAAGTGGGACCTTTTGATTAAATTGCTTCAGTTAAGGGGGTTTGATTAGATTACTTCTGTAAGGCATGACCTGGGGTGGCTCATAATCCTCTTACAGGAGTCCTTTATAAATGGGATGAATACTGAAAGACACAGGAGCAGAGAGGAACCCACAGAAGCTGAGAAAGAAAGCCATGAGAGGAAGAAATCAGCAGAAACCCAGAAGATGAAAGCTAGGAGACCTAGAGGAGAAAGGAGAGATAGAGCATGCCACCGTTGTGCCCTGCCATTAGACAGGAGTCCTGATCACTGGCAGCAGTGCCTTCAGGGAGAGAGCTTCACCTGATGCCTTGATTTTGGCATTTTCCTCAGCCTTAGAACTATAAGCTTATAAGGTAATAAATTCCCATTGTAAAAGCTAATCCATTTCTGATATGTTGCCTTGGCAGCCTTTGGTAAACTAAAACATCATGTATACAATGTTTCTATGTTTATTCTGGTTATTCAATAACTAGATTATTGAAAAGTTAACTGGTATCATTATTCTTTCTCCATTTTTCATTATTTAGTTCAACCAATATTTCTGAGTACCTACTCAAGGCCAGCCACTGCTCTAGGCACTGAGTATACTCTACTGAACAAAGTAGATAAAATGTACTGCTTGCTTACAGTTTACAATCTTATGATGGACTTGCATTGTGGTGTAGGCTCCAGTTTGTATAAGGAAAATAATGTATATATGTAAATAGGTAGGTAAATCTAGTATGTATTTAAGATTGGATCTTATATTCCTACCTAATTATAATAATAGAATTGATCTCATTTTAAAGAGATTGTTTTTTCTCAAAATGCTATCTTAATAAAGCATTTAAGGAAGAGTTTCAAATCAGTTTCTCAAATAGAAATAAGGATGGAAATTTTGACTATTTTCTACAGCCTGTTATTTGGAATTTCTTAAGAGACAAAAATGAAATGTTTTATGTATAGGTGAAAATGAGATGACTTGAAAATATTGGGGAGATTTTCTGAAGTGCATGAGGCATGTTTCTGTCCAAAGTGCGGTGCCTCTGTAGTGCTTTGCTAAATCTTCAGCAATGTTTAACTGTCAGTAGGACCCATTGGACAGTAATTGACTAGTACTGAGGAGCTGGATGACCTTTGAAAATGCCAACTTCTCATCAAGAACCAATGTATAAGTCTTTAGGAAACAGCAGATCCCTACATAGGATGCAGCTTCAAATTACTCTCAACTTTTGGTTGACACATAAGGGTAATTAAATAGTGTTTCTCATTATAATAATATTCTGAGTTTAAAAGCTGTCATCAAAAAAACAAAATTAATTAATTAATTAAAATTTGAGTGGCCTATTCCAGCAGATTTTCTTTGCATTTCTGCATAGAGCAAATGGAAAAAAATTTTTCGAAGCTATATATTGGAAAATTTGTCACAAGGCTTTGTTCATTTTTTTATGTCATAACTTAAAATGAAAAGAAATTTATTTATTTATTTTTTTATTTTCATACATGTATTAGAACAGTGTATAGGTATAAACAGGATCTTCGTGGGAATAACAACAATCATAATTGTAACGGTCAATCACACCTGATGTTGTTCTAAGATTGTAGGTACTTTTGGGAACTCATCTAGATATAAATGACATTCAAAATAAGAATAAATACATCTAGTAGTACTGGAAATTATAGGATATAGTCAATTTAAAAAGATATAAAATCACAGAATTGACTATTCTTCAATTATATTTAATACTAAAACTACTCAAATAATATCATTGGATAAAACCTGACAATCATTCATGAAATATCATCCATGAATAACACTATATTGTATTGATCTCATAAATATTTTTGCATTGTTTATTTTTTCTTTAGGTATAAAGTCATAATCTAGATATTATAAGAAACAGTTATGTGAAATTTAAAATGTGAAACAATTTAGAGCTCTGGTTAATATCATTGTCTTCTCTTTCTTTGGATTTTATAAGAGAAATTTTATTCCCAACTCCCATTGCCATGGAAAAGTGTACTTCTCCAATTTCATTTTTTCCCCTCTGGATATTGTGACTCTTGTAACTGTTTCTTATTTCTTTTATTATTTTGCAATTTTACAGATGATTTTGTAAAATAAATGTAGCAATTGTAAATGACCTAAGAATGTACATTTTCATGTACTTACTTTCTCTGAGTTTTTATTTTAGTTTCTACTCTTATGTTCCTTAACTCAATATTTTCCTTTAATTCTTGCAGTTTCATTAATTTATGAACTAAGGTAAGTACAAATCAGACAAACAAAATGATGAATAATGAAATTTAAAAATAAGAGGAAAACTACTAGCAGTGAGGGATTACGCTGTGATAGGCAATCATTAGTTTTTTGTCTTTTTCTCCATTTCTTTGTTGTCATACAACAAGACATACTTTATTTTCATAACAACAAAAAAAAACTATTAAACAAGTTAAGCAAAATACAGTTTTAGAATAAATTATAGATGCATATAAAATGCCTTACTCATCACAGATATTGGTCTAAATTAATAACTTCTAAACTGTTTGCTCTGCAACTTTGTTATTCAAACTACAGTTTGAGGCATCTCCTGGGGGTTTGGGGGCTATGCAGTATCTAGGGCCTCACAGACGAACTACTCAATCAGGATATGCATTTTAACAAGGTTTCAGGTTCTTGTTTGCACGGTTGAGAATCACTGAAGATTCAAAATTAATGAAGAACATATCAAACATGAGGCCCCAAGTAATACATAGTCCTATACTCCAACACATTGAAATATGTTATATGTGATACCTTCTGTATGTGTCTAATATATATGTTTATTCAACTATCTGTGCAGCACAAAATTCACATTCAAAAATTGAACACTGAATATTGCAAATATGTTTGATTAAGTTGACTTTTTTCTCAAGTAAAAGTTACTTAACATCTTAAAGAACAAATGTTCTATATAAAGTAGTTTGAAAACACTGTTCTAAGCCACAAGAAAAGTAAATACATAGAAGAAAATAATTTTAAGTACAGAGTGGTGGAGTAGGATTAAAGCAGCAAGGTTAGATTAATTAATGATAATTTGTCTCCTCTTGTCTATACAGAGATTTTGCCTAAATATATAGAAAAATGCTATATATTAAATTTATTCAGCAATTAATTCATGAAATAAATACTATTTATTAGTCCAGTTGTGTTAGATACTAGTACCCACAAGAATATATCCTCAGTGAAATAAGCAGCAGTTTCTAAAAATATGTCCATGAAAATTATCATATCAAAATTATTTATAAATTTCATCATACTATACAGAATAGCATTTTATAAATATAGTTATTATTATTCTTTTTAAATTTACATCATCCTTAATATTAAAAGTGTGCTTTCAATTATCTTTTCCAAAATATTTTCAATGTGATATAGAGTTTTAAAAAACTTTCAGTCAATTTTATGTCAAAGTTTATACATCAGTAGTTCTGTGAAATATGATAAGATTGGGAAGTCTCACAAATTTAGAATAATCTCAGTCTTTAAAAATGTGTAAGATACTTTGTTTTGGATAGTGAATATAACTTTAGAATTGATACACCTCTCTGCATAGCACTCCAGTCTTAATGAAATCAAATCCTATTTCCCAATTCCTAATGAAAACATCTAGAAAGGGGCTGTTAACTATTAACCATCATAAAAAGCTTGCCTCAAAGTCAATGTGTAGAAAGAGCAGAAAAGTGAGAGAAAAGAGAAGGCCATGTTTCTAAAATAATGTAGAGTTGTCCTCTCCAGCAATATTTTCCTAATGCAGGTCCATGCTGATGCTTTCATGGTTTTTCATTGGTCTGAGGCACACTCGTGGGGTTAATTACATAACCAGCTATTCAAATTTTGTTAAGGGGACCTGCAATGTATAGGTCATTTGGGGAACAAACTTGTACCATTATTGTCAGACTCCTGACTTATCAAGGATAGTTTCTTTGTGGTTCTGACCTGAAAAAAGCAAGTGATGATTTCAGAATCTTGGAAGATATTACTTCACATAATTTTTAGCTTCACCTACATAATTACATTTTACATGGTATTGAACGCCGTTTCCATTTTTGCCAACAAATCTGTATAAAACTGCATTTTATACAATATTGGTGTTTAAAAAAATAATCTGAATTCAATTCCTGTTGTTCTGTACTTTACAGCTAGGTATCAATGAAGCATATAGCTATGCAATTAACAAAAGTATAACAATGAAGCATATACAAACAATGTAATATGTTAAAATAAATTTTGTTTATACTTTCTTGGTATAACATTAATATATAGTGCAAATCCTCTTGCAAATTTCCCAATATGTCTTTTGGGGAAGACTGTCATATTCTAAGATAATGGTCTTTTTATGTTCATGTTCTAAAATACCTTTCCTTTTATGAAGCATGGTGACTGTAAATGGTACTTTTGTTTTGGTTGCTGAATGTTTTTTTGCTTTTTCTTATGTTTGTAATGTCTTTACTATTAAAATGAGAAATTGTTTTATACAGGAAACATTTGTATATGTCACTTGCCACATTGCTTAAATATGGGTTTTAATTTTAACTTTTGCATTAAAACTCTTTCCCATGGAAAGAAATACACTTAAAAAACTAAATTTCAGAAAGCAATTAAAACACATACAAAAAACAAAAATTCTACATTAATATTAGCACCACCAGTCACAGACTTTGTATTTGCCAGTTTAATTTTGCATTTTTAAATTATTTTCTACTTTATTTTATTTCCTTCAAAATATATGTGAATTATTCAGCTTCTTCAATATTGCTACAATTTAATCCTAAAATAATCATCTTCCTTGAAATGATTTATTATCTCATTTCTTTTAGTTAGTTTAAACTTCATACCTTCCAAGTCTATGATAATGTTTTCAGTTTTAAATGAATTGCTAATTAGCTTTTTACCACTAGTAAAGTCTATGACTGAATTACAAGCTTATCTTCATGCTTAATAGTCACCTTCAACCTAGTGATACTAAATCTTGTTATTTCACTGTAATACTGAATAATAAATTATGGTTACACAAATTTAGCTCAGTTGTTATAGATATTCTTGGTACTGAAAACTTTTCATTGAAGCCCACAGCATTTTTAAAGTTCCAGTTGTGCTGATTTATATTGTCCTTTGTTGAATACGAAATATTATGCTTTTAAAAAATAGGATTGCATTGTATTCCCTCGTATTCCCTGTAGACAAGCATTATTGAAGCAACCATACCAACTAACATAATAGGCCTAAACATTTAAATGAAAACTAAATAAATTTTGAGACTAATTTATAATTTATAAATTTAAAATTGTTTGATACTAAATTTAAACAATTTTCACAAAATATACCTATATTAAATTTTAAATTTCTGAACTTGTAATGACACATAAAGCCCAAGCTTTATTTTCTAAATTCAAAATAGAGTCTTAAGTTTAAAAATATCATGAAGCTACCTTCTCTAAATCATCAAGACTGAAAAAATATAATAATTAGCCATTTTCCCTAATGAAATTTTAAAACATGAGTTTGTTGAAAATTGTTTTCTTTCCATCCAGTACAGATACAGCCAAGTATTTAACAAAAAGTTATGAGTGAATTTCCAGGAAAATTCTCAAGCAAACATGTGCCAAATAATTTTCTAAATTACCTTGTAAATCATAGCAATATAAATAATTGCATGGAAGCTAAGGAACAATTGACCAGTAAACCTCCTAGATTGCATTTTAGAGAATGGGTGATAATATGTTTAATGGGAAACATCAGAGTATATTTCTAGGAAATGGAATCTGCCCCTTTTTAACTTGAATTCAGCCTAGATGTCATTAATCTCATTGCCCAAGACCTTCCAATACCACTTTAAATAGCCTTCCAATATCAGACTTTAAGAGGCAATTGTGAGATTGAACTACAGCAGAAAAGTGAGGTAGAAAATTAACACAGAGAGCTAGGGCTTGACAGAAATAAAGGGAAAACATCCGAAAAGAAAAATAAACTTATTTTTATTTATTAATTGTTTATCATATGCTAGGAAGTTTTCCAAGCACTTTGAAATATATTTTCTCATTAACCTTCCCAACCAGCCTATAAAGTCCATCTTTTTTTTTTTTTTACAAAGAAGAAATAGAGTAACATTAAAAACCATATTTTATTGATGCATACTTTTTTTCCAAATTTAAATATCTCTAAGAATACATCTTACAAATAATGACATCTTAGATTCATGAAAGAGTAAATTATACAAGGCTACACATTTATTACCGAAGTTTAGACTTAGTCCCAGGCAAACCACATTTGTTCTCTTAACCACAGGAAGCTAAAACACACAGCTGCCATTGTATACAAAGCAATGGAGGAATGATTTTCCACTAAACATATTCACTAAAGACCATTTAAAGTTTGAATTTCAGGCAATTACTGACAAAAAAACAAAAAAGTGAACTATATTCAGTACGCCATAAATGCCCTGATTCTAGGAAACAGCAACTCAAATGCACACAGAGACAGGAAAAAGACCTGTGGTAAAAAGATGAAACAAAAAAATGAAATGATAAGAACAAAGAAATTTTATTCATCCCTGGCTAAGCCTATCACTAATTTTGTAGAGAAGAGTTATACAAATTTATATTAAAACCACACTGAATTGTATTTGTCATCTGCCATGTATAGAAACGTGTTTAATTATAAAAATACATAAATATATTTTACAATCGGTTATGCACAATATGATTTCTTGATAATATTCTTGTTAATTTTATGCATTTTAATGGAAATCTATTTAGCTGGTTTAACAAAAGTCCTATGGAGTGGGAAGACCCATAAATAACTATTGCAGCCTTGAATCCGATACCAAGAGGAAGTGGAAAACAGCAATATTGATTGATTTTTTTCTCCAATAAGTTTATTGATTTTTTTCCCCAATAAGTTTATTTTTCTAATGGTGTATCTCACACTATTCCTATAAATGGTAAGTAAAACCTGTATTATGAGGGTTAGGTGTTTATTTTCTTGGTTTCATTGCAGAATTCTATCACCAAAGCTTCCTTATACATTGTTTGCTCATGCTTATAGCATTACCAATCTATTCTAATGGTACACTTCATTTTCCATTTTCTCTTCTTCAGTAAAGCTAGTTTTCAAACTCAAGTTGTCCTACCTTCATAATCTCAATGGTTATCTTTTCTTTATTCCTCTCTATTCCAAGACATTGCTCATTTATTCAATGTTGTACTTTGTATCTTCACTAAGGTCTTAAGAATCTTCAACACTAAACTGTAAAATACCTTAGACTTCTGCTGTGCTTTGCCAATTTTAGCATGTGTATTCGGGATGTAGCTACATGCACAATATGGTAAAATTTACAAAAAAACCCCACACAACACACTAAAAGTGGCCATCTCAATTTGTCCAACAATTTAAATCACTTTCAGTTTTTGCTTATTTGTCAACAGTCCATATTCTTTCAACATTTAATAAACTTATGACTTTGAGAATTGTATTTAACCTCTTTATGCCTATATTTGTTCTTCTATCAAAGGAGATAATTAAAGTCTTACTCCTATAGTTGTAGTGGAAATTAACTAAGGTAATGCTTGCAAAATATTTAGAATATTGTCAGGTGAATAATAAGTATACGACTGTGGGATATTGTTATTGTGATTATTATGATTGTTAGTATTGATGGACATTAAATTAATAAGAAAATAAAATAACTGCTTCTCAAATCACTATTAACAAATACCTCTATAGAAGATTGTAGGATCATAAAGTATTTGTGGAAGCTAAAACATTGTGTGCTTTTAACAAATTATTGGAAATGATATAGGAGAAATATCTAAGTAAAGCTGTGGTACCTGCTCTCATCCATACATGTTTAAAACAGTGATGCTTTTACATTAGCTCATTTAAAAGTCATGACTGTAAACCACAAATGGCCCTATGGTTTGATTTATCACTTTCTGAAAAGGATTATTTCATAACTCTTTCTCTTTCTTCACTTCTCACAAGTCCTCTCCTCTCCACATTCCCTACTCACAGCTAAGGATCTTGCCTTATACTTTGTCAGGAAAATCCATTTGAAAGTGTTTCGTTCATCTTACCAAATCCCAGTCTGAAATTCTACCCACATCTCTGTAATTGGTTTCTTCAATCTTGCAACACTGGAAGAATTTTTATTTCTCTTGTCTAAGATCAGTCTCTCTTCTTTGTAGTCTGGAATCCAAAGCTTTTTGCCATACTAAGGATGTCTCTTACTTATATACTTATAAGTAAGTACTTACTTATAGCATCATTCTCTTCCACATACAGACAGGTTTCATTGTTGCATTTCTTAAAGAACACACCTTGACTTCAAAATGGCTTAAATATCTGAATGATTTAATCATGGTCCACAAATTTGCATTACTGGAAAATAACTCTAAAACTGACCAGGTAAGTTATATTAAATATAATCAGAGCTTCACTTCCCCACGGGCAAATAATCCATATTTATGTTCTCTTTCAAGTCTGACTGAATGCTTTCTCTTAGTTCTTCATATAATCAACCCATTTCAGTTGGCATTCTCTCCCATGGAACTTGAACTTTTCAAGGTCACAAGTGACTCTCCCTTTAATTCTATTGTTTTAAACTTTAATAAGCTGTATTTGTAGAGGAATTCTAGGTTTACAAAAAAGTTGCAATGAAAATATAGAGTATGGACTCCATACAGTGTTTCCTATTATTAACATCCTGCACTAGTGTGGTACGTTTGTTGCAACTGATGAACCAATATTGATATATCATTGTTATATAAAGTCCATAGTTTGCCTTCGGGTTCCTTCTGTATGGATATGGGGCTATGGGGTTTGCCAAATGTGTAATGCCATGTATCCGCCATTACGATATCATATAGATTGGTTTCACTGCCCTAACAATACTCTGTGCTTCATCTCTTCATCCCTTCACTTCACCCCATGTCCCTAACCCATTTTTTAAGTGTCTTTTTAATATCTTAGTTTTGCCTTTTCTATAATGGCATATAGTTGGAATCATACAGTAGGAAGCCTTTCAGACTGGCTGTTTCACCTAGCAATATGATTTAAGTTTCCTCCATGTTTTTCCATGGCTTGATAGCTCATTATTTTTTTAATACTGAAGATATTCCATTGTATAGATATGCCACAGTTCACCCATTCACCTATGGAAAAGCATCTTGGTTGCTTCCAATTTTGGGCAATTGTGAATAAAGCTGTTATAAACATTAATGTCCAAGTTTTTGCATGGACATAAGTTTTCATTTATTTGGATAAATATCTAGGAACACAATTGCTGGATTGATTGTTAAGCCAATGTTTAACTTTGTAACAAAGTGTCAAATTGTCTTCAAAGTGATTGTACCATTTTGCATTCCCACCAGCAGTGATGAGAGTTCTGGTTGCTCCACATCCTTATCAGCATTTAGTATTGCCAGTGTTTTGGATTTCAGTGCTTTTAATAGGAATGTAATGGTATCTCACTGTTGTTTTAATGTAGATTTCCTTAATGATATATGATGTTGAGCATCTTTCATATGCTTTTTTGCCATCTTTATAATTTCTTTGGAGAGGGATCTGTTCAGCACTTTTATCCAATTTTTAATTATTTTGCTTGTTTCCTTATTATTGAGTTTTAAGTGTTCTTTGTATGCTTTGGCTACAAGTCCTTTGTTATGTTAATATTTTGCAAATATTTTCTCCCAGTCTGCACCTTGTCTTTTCATTCTCTGAACAGTGTCCTTCATAGAGAAGAAGTTTTTAAATTTAATGAAGTCCCACTTACCAAATTTTCTTTCATAAATTGCACTTTTGGGGTTGTATCTAAGAGGTCACCTAGATTTTTTCTTGTTATCTTCTAGAAGTTTTAAAGTTTTGCATTTTAGTTTTATGTCTATGATCCATTTTGAGTCAAAATTTGGTAAAGGTGTAAGTCTATATCTATATTCATTGTTTTGCATATTATGTCCAGTTATTACAGTATCACCTGTTGAAAAAAACTTATACTTTCTCATTGAAATGCCTTTGCTCCTTTGCCAAAGTTTAGTTAAAAAAATAAATTTAATTTTCCATTCTCTTCTTATTAAATTTGACATTTTTCTAGCAACACAATTATTCATCTACTTCTTTAACAATCTTCTAAGTTTCTTCCTTCTTAAAAAAATTCATCTATTCCATTATTTCTTGTTGGTTCTTACTCATATCAAAAGACAGTTCCTGCAATTTCTCAAGTCTCAGTCCCTAAACAATTTCTTTTAGTGTTCTATTTTTGAGGATCTCATCCTATTAATCACTTTAAAAACCTTGAATTTGCATTCACATCTCACAATTATTCTCTGAGCTACAAATTATTCAAAACTCTAAATTCCTTTTTAAAACATTTTCAGTTGTATGTTTCAAAAATATCTCAAGCAAACATGCACAAAACCAAATTCTTAAATTTTCTCTCAAAAACTTAAGCCTATCTCATTTATTTTTCCACCTCAGGATATGGCAACATCTAAAATGTAATAAAACATTTATCCTTTCTTCTTCCTTCAATCCTACAATATTCAATCTCTGTGCAAATCTACTTCTATTTGTTTCCACTGCCACAATTCCAATTCAAACCTTGTCTTTATTTGTTAGAGTGCTCATATAGCTTGAATCTTAATACATGATAAAGTATCACTCCTTAAAATACTTTCTTTGAAATTTTCCTTTATATTTGATTTTGCATATAAATATAAATATATCTATTTGTATCCATTAACTCAACAGTTACTTTTCTGAATAAAAGTCCATGTAAACACACAAAAAAGTGAAATGTTTTATGATATTAAACCTTATCTCATCAAGGCACATTTAAGATATATATATATATATTTATTTATATATTTACAAATAAATATAATTTTCCATTCTCTGGACAAATAATTTAATATTACGATATCATTTTCTTCCTCTGTAAAATGTATATAATAGTCTTTACTTCCCAGGGTGATTGACAGTTTTAAATGAGATGATGCACACAAAAGGTTTAGTAAAATGCTCGCCTAATAAAATCTATACATTTTATTTTAACCACCTTCTTCACTTGAGTTTTTGAGGGATCTAATGTGCTATTGTTGATTTTATGATGGTGATTAAAAATTTTTTATAGTTTTTTATTAAAACCTATTACATTTTACATTAGTCTTTACAAGTATTTAGTTTCTTCAATAGTCAAATTCATTTGTAATCATAGCTTAGAAATAATGATGAGCAAATATATCATGGAAATAAATGATCCACTGACTACCTGACTAACTGTTGATTTTACATTTCCAAGCTTTTTTTGTTCCTATTTTTGGTGTTTTGTTGTTTAACAATGACAAAGGCCAACCAGAACAAGGACAAAGCAGTAACCTGTCATTGTAAACTTAAGGCCAATGAAGTAGAACCTTTGAGGTTCACACTTTGAAGTGCCATGGAACAGGAGACAAGATGAAAAACAAGTTAAATATCAGAAAGCTCTCTGGAGGAGCTCTAGGAAAATTAGAGTATTGTCCTTAGTTCTAAGATACAAAATGATGTTCTTATGTTGAGGTTATCACTGAGATATGGTCATCAAATGAGCCTTATGTTTTTGTAACATGCTGTGCTGTAGTCGCAACAGATATTATTTTGATGTATTTTTGGCATTGTGCTTCATCAAATTGAAATTTCTGAGAAATATATTTTCTATTTCAGAGCATACTGGGAAATAGCTTCACTCTATCGTTACTTTTTCCCACATTGGAAAATTGTACATTAAAAGATATTCAAAAAGAATTTATATGAAAATAATATTTACTGGAATATGTGCCAAATAAGAATATTTAGTTCTTAGCTGATTAAATGTTACCTGCCCATTTTAAATATAAAGAGAATCACATTCTTCTTTTACTTATGTGATTTGGGGGGAGGATTGAACTACTTAAAATACTATGGATAACCAGTTATTTTATTAAAAACCATAACTGCTGCCTTTATTGGACATTTTCCAGCATTCTAAAGGAAAACAACCTTGGACAAATCAATTCACTCAGCCACTCTGAAGTAATTGTTTTAGCCATTAAATGCAGTTTTCCCCCAATCTTTCTTCCTTTGCATTTTTTTAAATGAGGTAGTTTGTTTTATAATAGTAAGATCCACAATTAGCAGAATATTTACAATATTTTATGTACCACTGTTTGTCTAGCAAAAACATATTTTAAAAGTGTGCTATCTATTTTTCTTTCATGAATAGATAATAGTTCCAAATTTTCTTTCTTTCTCTGGGATGACAAATGGGAGTAAATATACTACATAGAAGATATTTCCTGAACAATCAATGAAAAATTACTTGAAAAATAATTTGTTTTATGCTTATGAAATTTTTTTTGAATGATTGTAGATCTACAAATAATAGCACAGAAAGCAAACATACACCCTTCACTAGCTTCGTGTAGTGGTAGCATCTTTCATAACCATGTGACATTTGTCAAAATGAAAAAAAATTAACATTATTACAATGCCATTAGCTAAATAACAGACATTATTTGGAATTCACTAGTTTTTCTATGAATGTCCTTGCCATGTTCCAGAATTCAATTTAAGATATCACACTGCACTGAGTCATATACATAGGAATATATATTATATATATTTAATATATGCAATATGATATAAATAAATAAGCTACGGTAAAGTTTTTCATTTTCACTTAGTACTAAATATATATATGTTTAAATTTCTCATGAGGCTTTCTCTTAGCCAACTGTATTATTTTTTAAAAAATCACATGTTTACTCTGAAAGATAGGAATAGAAGGAAACCTTCTCAACATGATAAGGTGCAGATATGAAAAACTCACAGCTAACATTGTCTCAATGGAGAAAGATTGAAAGCTTTCCCGCTAAGACCAGAAACAAGACAAAGATGCCCACTGTCACCACTGTTAGTCAGTATTGTGCTAGAAGTTCCAGCTAGAGCAATTAGGATAGAAAAAGAAATAAAAGTAGCCCAAATAAGAAAGGAAGAAGTAAAACTTTCACTATTCACTGATGATATGAGCCTATACCTATAAAATTCTGAAAATCCACAACAAAGCTACAAGAGCTAATAAATGAGCTCAGCAAAGTGGCAGGGTACACCATTAATATGCAAAAGTCAATAGCATTTCTATACACTACTAATGAGCGATCCAAAGAGGAAGTGAGGAAAAAATTCCATTTACAATAGAGATTAAAAGAATCAAATATTTAGGAATAAACTTAACCAAGGATATAAAAGAC
>JAQZBX010026441.1:0-28946 GCA_029593785.1 Cabassous unicinctus | reverse complement strand
AATTTTTCTCTCTTTTCTAGTGTTGTTTTTTTTTTAATGACTTTTCATTGATACTTGTTTCAACTTATTCTAAGTCTTTAAAGTTGCCCAGCTTCAGTAAACAAAATAGGGCCAGGGATTCACTAGTGGGGGGCAGATCCGATCCAAGGATTCTGGAATGATATACTCCAAAAAGCATTTTTTCTGATTGCAGTTTCCCTTCTAGCCAGAATCAGGCACTTTTGCAGCCAATCTTTCCATGGAGGTATCTTTTTCAACCTCCACTTGCCCATGACTCTGATCTGGCCAGAGCCAAGATTCAAAGCTGGCTTGTCTGGCCAAACTCACTGAAGAGAAACCACTTCCTGTCTTCTGCCACAAACTCCCTCTTCTCATGGGGGAAGTCTTCTAATCCCCTCTCAACTGGCTACAGTGAGGTACGAAGTTTATTCAGGCTATTTGTCTTGAAGGTGTAGAATGGGTGTCATTCAGGCCACTGGAGTTAGTGTCTCATGGTTTTCATTTTGGATTCTTTGTCTTTTTGGCTCTCGCCCTCCTGGATTATGCAGTACTCTCTTTGTCTGCTGTTCCCCAAAGCAGCTCCATCAGACAGTTTTTTTCCCTTTCTCCACTGTTTTTGTGAAAGATTTCAGCCCTGCTTACCTACTCTGATGCCATCTTCCAGGAAGTCCCAATATTTCTAATTTTTGAGTGAATGAAATTATTTTAGCTATGGCTATTGGCTAGAATTATAATGAATAAGTGGCATAGTGAATAATAAGTTCCCTCTGATTTGAGGTTTCATAGCACTTAGCATAACACAAAATTGGCCTATATAGGCAGAACTGCAGAATAGTAATGACAATAGAAACATAAGCCAAGTGATTTCATCAACCAATAGATAACCATTTAATAGCTAGAGAAAAAATAGTCACTGGGACCAAAAATAAGTCTACAATTACTGTCAAGTCAATTTTGTCAAAAGAGATGCTAGCCAACACTTATTACAGATTTTTATAATATTCTTTTACCACTATCCTTAGCAGATGTTAATAGGTAGATATCTGAAAAGGACATTGAACACATTTGTAAAGCTTTGAAGCAGTTCTCCAAAGCAGCTCTATTAGGCAGCTTTTTGGCCTACCGCCATTGTTTTTGTGAGAGAGTTAAGCCCTATCTATATACTCTGATGCCATCTTCCCAGAAGTCTCCCATAACGAGAATTTTAATAGGGGGAAGTCTTACAATTCCAAGGCCATGGAATGTCCAGATCAAAGCACCATCAGAGATGTTTTGTCACCAAAGTCAGCTACTGGTGATCCTAGTGTCCTGCCACATGGTGAAGCAAGATGGTGGGTAATCCGTGCTGAGGTCCCTGCATTCCTTTCCAGGCTCACCATGTGCTGGAATTCAGCTGTGGACAATCATGCATATGGCATGGCTCTTCTCAGGTTGTGCTGCTTCATAGGCCCAACCTCTTGGGGAGCTCTTCCCATGTACCTGTTCTCTTCTGATTCCAGATTTTGGGACCTCTCTCAACTTCTCAGGGCTTCTTTGTTTTTCTGGAGTCCTATCTCTCACATGGCAGGATCAAAATTGTAGAGTTCTCCCTTCTGTGTCTCTCTCTGTGTCTCTGTTTATATCAGACCCAGCAAGAGGGTGACTACTCAATCTGTGTCATGCCTCCATGGCATAAAAAATCAAAAGTGATCTAATCAAGTGATCTAATCCAGGTCCCTTAAACAAATCTAATGTAATCAAAGGATTTCACACCCAAAAGAATGGATTAGTTCAAAAACATCTCTTGTTGGGATTCACCAAATTCAAAACCTTCTGAATCTCAAAAAGACATGTTCTTTCCATATACAAAATACATTCTTTGCATCATAATATATCAAAAAGCCTTAAATCCTTCAGTAACCATGCTAAGTACAAAATCACATCAAAATCAGTTATTGGTGTGAAGTTTGTCTTGGGGCAAAATTCCCAGCAACAGTAGACCTGTGAAACTTAGAATACAAGTTATCTGCTTCCAATATACAAAGGAGGTACAGGCACAGGATGAACATTTGCGTTAACATGAGGAAGAACTGGAAGGAAAACTGGTGTCATGGGTCACAAACAGTTCTGAAAACCTGCAGGGCATACTCCATTAGATTTCACAGTCTAAGAGTCATCTATAGATAGATGGTTTCTTTTCCTCAGGGTCTCATAGAAGCCCACCCTTTCCACAATCTTGCTCAATGACCAACTTTTCGGTTCCACACGCATTAAGATTCTGGGTAGTGGCTGAGCTCTAGAGCTTACCCTCCAAGAACATTGAGATGACATCCAAACTTTCGCCAATCTCTGGGGCACAGTCTTAACCCCCTTAGCACAGTGGTGTGGCCTCAACCTTCTCTCTAATCTATGGCTTACAGGCCCAACATCCTCAGAACTGTGGGATGGTGACCTCTCTTTAATCATCACTTCACAATGCATAGATTCGTTGGACTATGCTATTACATGTATTTAAATATATATATATATATTTTTTTTAATTTCAAAAATAGATTTTCATATATGCATCAACATCAATACTATGTTGCTTCCTCATATAGCCTTCTATTATATTGTAGAATAAATTCCCATTTACTTTTAGAATGTAAGATGTTGGCTATAAAATTAACATTCTTTATGTTCCTTAACACAATAAAAAATATTACAGCTGAGTCTATATAACTAATTCTCTATCTCATTCATGCTTTTGCTTAAAAGTTTTCTTACCTATAAGCTTTCTAAAAAAATATAACTGAAAATTTCGGTAGTCTAACTTAGCATTAAAAAAAGTATTATGTGGTGGATATTTTGTGAGTTACAGATATTTACAGCTCAGTTATAATTTTTTTTTAAAAGACCTTGATACTACCAAAGAAACAATATGGGGTAAGTGAATGGATCCTCAGTAAACAACCCCCAAACACCCACAGTCACCAACAACCACCACAATAATACCAAGCAAAGGATGTATTGAAGAAAACAATGGCAACAAATCTCGGAGCATATAGAATGCCACTCTAATGTTCAGCAGTAATCAGAAACAAAGATAAAACCTGTTTATTATTTCAAATGCAAATGAATATTTATTCATCTTTACTTCAAGAATTTTTATTTGGGTTATACAGATACTTTCAGTATAGTAAGAAGGCAAGAAGTACAGCCACTCTCTGATTCTTTGAAGAGTATGCATAAATAAGAATGTCCATATTTTTAAAAAAACAAGAAATTATATATATATAATGTACAGGTAAACACTCCATTATAGACCTTAGAACAAAAGTAAAGCTTTTATGTACAATACTGGTGAATTCTTTCCACAAACTAAGTCAATCAGTCACTGATGCTGCAATTGTGAACAGACCAGATGGAATCAATGCATTTCAAAGCCTGTTTAACTTTAACTATCTTTGGGAAAAAACAAAGAAACAGACAGATAAACCAATTGCTGTCCTAGCAAACAGACTTAATAGTTACTTAGTAGAGAGAATCTTAAATGTTTAGTAAGGCTTTCTTCAATTTTGACTCTTGGTGCAATTGTTTCTACCCAGAGGCTAAACAATTCATCAATCAAGAAATTTTAAAAAATCCTTTAGTTTTTAGAATAATGATTTCAATCTTTAAAAATTAAGTTTATATTTAATTATCTTAATGTTAGGCAATCATTTGTCGACATATTGCACGACCTTGTTCAAAAATATTGATAAAATTCATGTGTTTTTTTGATCTATGCATATATTTACTGGAAGAAATCAAACCACCAATGACTAAGGCACTCTTGCATACTGAGATTATTTGTAGAGTTCAAAATTGTGATTGAAAAGCAATTTTGGAATCAGCATATTCTGGTGTGGGTAATATATCTCTTTATATCATTTTCTACTATATATATCTTCTTCATTGAAAACAGCCTTTCTAAGGCATGACAGTCCCTGATACAATCAAGAAATTTGTGCTGGAATAACAAAAATGTATTGCTAAATAAGCTTTCCATTTCAGTGATTTCTAAATTTTTACAGTTATTTTTATATCTGTTTCTGACAGTAAACTTACTGTTGCATAATTAAAAAGATTAAACTGCATTGGGTGATATGTTTGAAAGACATTCAATTATAACTCTATAGATATTCTGAGCAAGGGAAAAATATGATGCTCTGACATATTTTCAATGTATATGGTAATCAAACATTTGAAGAAAAATGGTCAGTATGATCAAGGCTAATAGAATAGAACCATAGAAATACTGGCAAATTATGAAACAGTTTCATTCTTTTTTAGATCAAGTACCTTTGCCTGCCTCCATTTTTATTTTTTTCTCACTTTTTTCCTCATACTGTCTCTCCAACTTAATATAAGTGTTTGGAAGTTAGACTTAAATAGGTACAAGTAATGAATTCAAAGTGCCCTCTTTTGTTCATCACAACAATAAAAATTATGACAGACAGGTAAAAATATTATATCTTTTTAGGCATGGAGAAATATGAAGAAGAGTGGTATTGCCCTGCAGATATGGGCATGTACAACGCTCACATGAATGAATGAAGATGGTGATGATGATGATGATGGAGGAGGAAGACAGCAATGTTGAAATGAAGAAAACTTATTTTTAAAAATGCCATGGACCAGCCTAACAACATTAGACTTTTTTTTCACCTTAAACATTCAAAACCCCTACAAAGTAGGTAATTCATGATGATCTACACATTCCTGTCAGAATTTTATCAAGGGAATTTGATAAAAGCATTTAAGAGTTGTAGTTATGATAAGTCAGAGCAGGGAGAATATAGTTTCCATTCTGCTCATTAATTTATTTACATTATTTTGGAATTCTGACTATGTGGCAGGCTTCATGTTAACACTGAAGATGCACAGCACATGAAGAACATGCAGTGGAATGTTTATTTGTTAAAATAAATAAACAAAAATTCTTGCTTTAATTGACCTTATATTTTAGTAATGAAAAAGAAGATAATCCTGTAAAAAAAAAAAAGTAAAATATGTAAGGAATCAAACTCTTTAGGTAAATGGCTGTTTCTAGATCTGGGGCAGGAAAAATACAGAGCAAACCATTATCATCCTATAATGCCAGAAAGTAAGTGCTAAGCAAACAAAAAACGCAAACTGATAGGGACATATCAAAGGGTACAGGCGTTAACCTAAAAGAATTCCAGAGGTGGAATAATTTGAGCAACAAAATAAAAAATACTAACACTTGATTATAACCTAAAGAAAACCCAGCCTTGTAGTGATATGAATAAATGATTGAATAAAAGAATAAATGGAGAAGGGAACAATCTTCCTTATGGAAGAATTCCAAACACTATTTATGAATAATATCCCTTCCAGGAGGTGAATGTCAATTCCCTTCTTGTTGAATGTGATTTGACTATAGAGATTTGAATCAAGTATGGAACAGGAAAAATGAGGACATCACAATGAAGACGCTAAATTCAGAGAGCTGCCATCTGAAGATAGATCATGCATGTCTAGGCTTGGAGGAGGGAGTGTTTTTGGTATTTTAGTCATTATTAACAGCTCATTGTTAATAAGTCACTGTGAATTTAAAGAAAGTGATCCAGTGATCTGCTTTTTACAAAATTGCCTTTATTTTCCATAAGCTTAGACTTTACTTGAAAGAAAAATCAAATATTTATCTATTCTTTATTTATTTATTTATAAGTTTTAGGGGGTTGAGGTTGAACTATAGGTGTCTTCTTTAAAAACTCATTAAATTTAAAAATAGTGATAAATTCCTCTGAGTCACTCTAAAATAAAATTTTAGAAAACCCAGTCTGAAATTATGTTCATCAATTTCTGAAAAAAAAAATATATATATATTTAGATCTCATAAAGTAAAGAGAAAATTATCTTTGAAATAATAGGTCTAATGAAATGATAAGTCATCTGGCATAAGCATGCATCAGAAGTGCTTATCATCTAAGTTCTGGCTGTTTCAAAGATTCTCATATTTATTCAATGGCTTTTTTCAGACATGCTACTAGGAATAGTGTTTAAAGAGTATAAGCAAATCCTAATAAGTGTTGGCTAGCATTTCTTTTGATAAAATTGGCCTGACAGTAATTGTAGACTTATTTTTGGTCCCAGCAGCTAATTTTGATCTACCTGTTAAATGGTTATCTATTGGTTGATGAAATCACATTGCTTATGTTACTATTGTCATTACTATCCTGCACTGTTGCTTTTATAGGCAGATTTTGTATTCCCCCAAATAAGAGAATTGTTATTCTCCAGTGTGCCATTTATTCATTATAATTCTAACCAATAACCATAGATAAAATAATTCAATTTACCCAAAAGTTAGAATTATCAAAGTATGATTCTGAATTGTCATTTTATTTTTGGAATTTTGGAAAAATCATCTTTCAATTAGAAATATTATCTGCATGAATAAGAAATAAGGCATGTGTAATCTTCCACGGAAGTACTGACACATATTTTGAGTAATTACATGACTTAAATGTAAGGACTGCAAAATATCAGATAATAACAAGGGTCGGTGGGAATGTGGAAAAACAGGACCCTTCAAACACTGTTGGAACGAATGAAAAGAGGAGCAACTACTTTAGCAAACAATCCTCAAATTATTGAACATAAAGTTTATATATAGTTTATGATTCAGAAATTCCATTGTTAGGTATATATCCAAAAGAAATTAAAATGCATGTCCACGCAAAAACGTGTATGCAAATATGTATAAAAGTATTATTCATCAGAGGCAAATGGTAGAAACAAGCCAAATTGCCCATCAACTGATAAATGGGTAAGCAAAAGTGTTATGTCCATACAATATAATATTATTCAGCCATAGAAAGGAACAAAGTGTTAGCATATACTATAACTTGGATGAACTTTGAAAAATTTCTGATATGTGAAAGAAGCCAGTCACAAAAACTACATATTCTATAATTGCATAAATTTCCAGAACAGGGAAATCAGAAAAACAGAAAGTAGATTAGTTGCTGCTTTGTGCTGAATAAGATGGGTGTAAAGCTAAAGGGTATGGTGTTTGTTTTTGAGGTAATAAAAGTGTTCTAACATTGACCATGGTTACTTGCTTATATCTATGAACATAATATAAATCTTTGAATTATATATTATAAAATTATTATTTTATGGTTCATGAATTATATCTGAATAAAGCTGTTTAAAAACATGGAACTGGTAAGCAAGAAAAAAATTGGGGGCTCTGCTTGCATTGAGATTCAATCTGTTTTTAGTATCAAAGTTGTAAACTATTTGCAGAATAGATATCTCAGTAGTGAGCATTGAAATCTATCCAGTTTAAAGACACTGCTTTAAATCTCTTTTTTTTCTTCTTTCAGATGGCACTCAGGAAAAATTTAATAAATCCATGTACAAAAGTAGAGTCTTTTCATTGTCACCACATATTGAGTGTAATGAACACTTTGACGTGGGCCAAAACCGACACATTCAGTACTAGGTGGGAGAGAAGATAAAGATCAGAACCAGCACAACCAGCAAGTATTCACCTCTAACTCATCCAAGTATTTCCCCTTTTCCCACTTTCTTGTTTTTCTACCCAACTTTACGGAACTGCTAGAACTCCTCAAGGGCCTCTACTTTGTCACATTACAGTTTACAAATTGCCACTATTACAATTCCTTGGGAGTAGGAAGCAGCTTTTCCTGGTTATGGAACCTATTGTAAAAAACACCCTCCTCCTTTTCTCCATCTCTGATCCTCCTTTGTGAGGTGCTAACATATCTGCCTGCATTCTCAGTACAGTCACCCTTGATATAAACAACTCATTGTCAGTTGAGATGTCTTTTTTGGGTATCACTACCACATTAACTGGCACCATGTCCTCAAATGTGATTGGGGTGCTGCAGCCACATAATTCTATGGGAAAATGAGAAAAAGGTCCTTCTCCCCATTTTAATATACATTTTTCCATTATGCCTTAATCACTTGTGGACTCAATGTATTAAAGAGATTTTTATTGCAGTAATCTTTATCTTTATTTATTCTTTTAATTTCTTTTCATTTATTGAAAAGAAATAAACATACATAAACATACATAAACAATAAGTATTTAGTAATAGTTGTGAACTTGCAAAACAAATATACATAACATAATACAGGGCTCTCATACCTCAGCCCACCACCAATACCCTGCATTGCTGTGAAACATTTTTAACTAAGGATTAAAGAGCATCCTCAAAATATTACTACTAACCAAAGTATCTTACACTTGGTGTATTTCCCCCCCAACTCGCCCTATTATTATTATTATTATTATTATTATTACTATATCATTTATACATAAACAGTAGGTATATAGTAAAAGTTGTGAACTTACAAAGTAAACATGCGTAAGGTCATAGAGGTGTCTCATACATCAATCCACCAACAACACCTTGCATTGTTATAAATTATGAAAGAGTATCATCAAAATCTTCCTCCTAACTATAGTCCTTATCTCACATTTGGTGTATTTTTCCCCCAACCTAACATATTATTATTTTTTAAATATATTTTTATGACAGAAGTTGTAAACTTACAAAACAATCATGCATATGTGCAGAATTCCCACACAACACCCCTCTATCAACACACCACACCATGGTGGAGCATTTGTTACAGATTATGAGATAATGTGACCAGATTATTAGCAGGTCCATAGCGTAGATTTGGTATACTTTTTCCATACTCTTCCATTACCAACACAGTACATCTTTGGCATAGATACATGAATATTACATTATTACTGTTAACTACAGTCCAGTTGCATTTTTCCCATGCTTCGCCACATTCCCACCACCCTGCAATAGAAATGTACATCTGCTCTAGCTCACAAAGGACACTCTTGCATCTGTACCATCAACCACAATTCTCATCCACCTCTGGGTTTACTGTGTATTCAGTCCCTAGATTATTCTTTAGCTTTCTTTCAATTGGCATTTACATCTTTAGACTACCTTTTTCAGCCACATTCTCATTTATAAAGCAGCTGTTATTCACTATAATGTGTTACCATTTACTCTATACATTTCCACACTTTTACAATAAAGTTAATTAAAACTTCTACATACATTAAACATCAGTAGTCCATCTCAGTCCTCCTTTTATTTCTTTTAAGAATCCACCACCTACCACCAGGTCTTAAAGATATTTTCCTACATTTTCTTCTATAGGCTTTATGGTTCTTGCTTTTATATATAGGTGTTTTTAATCCATTTTGAGTTAATTTTTGTATAAGGTGTGAGATAGGAGTCCTCTTTCCTTCTTTTGGCTATGGATATACAGTTCTCTCAGCACCATTTGTTGAAAGAACTGGCTTGCCTGAGATGGGTGATTTTGACAGACTCTCAAAAATAACTTGACCCAAGATGTAAGCGTCTGTTTCTTAATCATCAGTTCGTTCCCATTGGTCTATGTATCTGTCTTTATGCCAGTACCATGATGTTTTTACCACTCTAGCCAGGTAATATGATCTAAAGTCTGGAAGTGAGAGCCCTCCAACTTCACTTTTCCTTTTTAAGATATTTCTGGCTATTCAGGACTGCTTATCCTTCCAAATAAATTTGATAATCATGTTTTCCATTTATTTTAAAAATGCTTGTGGAATTTGTATCGCAATTGCATTGAATATGTATATCAATTTTGGTAGAATTGACATCTTAATGGTATTTAGTCTTCCAATCCATGAAAGTGGAGTGTTCTTTGAATTATTTAGTTCTTTTTTTATTTTTGTTAGCAATGAGTTGTAGTTTTCTGAATATGAGTGCTTTACACTGTTGGTTAAGTATATTCCTGAATATTTGGATTTTTCTGTTTTATTTTATTTTCACCACTCTTTTGACACTTTTAGTTACTTTTACTGATATAATCTTCATTTCTAGAACCACTTCCAAGTCTCTCTCTCCTGTCTTTTTTGGTCTGTAGCACACCCTTCCTGCAAAGCCAGTCTTTTGGTTACAAACTCTTTCAGTTTCTGTTTATCGTGAATATTCTAAACTCACCCTCATTTTTGAAAGGCAATTTTACTGTATATAAGATTCTTCACTGGAAGTTTTTCTCTTATAGTATCTTAAATATAAAATCCTACTGCCACCTTGCCTCCGTAGTTTCTGATGAGAAATCAGCATTTAATCTTGTTGGTATTCCTTATATGTTACGCATCGCTTCTCTCTTGCTGCTCTCAGAATTCTCTCTTTGCCTTTGGCATTTGACATTCTGATTAATATGTGTCTCAAGGTTGGCCTATTCAGATTTATTTAGATAGGAGTACTGCCTCCTCAAATCTGCTATTATATGATTCCAGTGTATTTTTAATTTCATTTGTTGTGCTTTTCATTCCCATAAAATCTGTTGTTTTTCTAGGTGTGATTTCAAATTCTTCTTTGAGCTCATCCAATGTCCTCTTTTTTTTTGCATTTAAAAAAAATTATTGAAATATATCACACATACATAAACATACATAAGCAATAAGTGTACAGTAATAGTTGTGACGTCACAAAACAAACATACATAACATCAAACAGGGACATCATACCTCACCCTACCAAAAATACCTTGCATTGTTGTGAAACATTTTTAACTAATGATTAAAGAGCATCCTCAAAATATTACTACCAACTAAAGTATCTTACATTTGATGTATTTTTGCCAAATCCACATTATTATTATTATTATTATATCATTTATATGGAACTTACATACACAATAAGTGTATAGTAAAAGTTGTGAACTTATAAAGCAAACATTCACACCATCATATAGGGGTCGCATACATCAACCCACTACCAACACCTTGCATTGTTTTGAGACATTTGTTACAAATGATGAAAGAATATCATCAAAATCTTACTACTAACTCTAGTCCTTCTCTTACATTTGGTGTATTTTCCCCCAACTCAGCATAGTATTAATTTTTAAATATATTTTTATGACAGAATTTGTAATCTTACAAAACAATCATGCACATGTGCAGGATTCCCATACAACACCCCTCTATTAAAACACCACAATGTGGTGAAACATTTGTTACAGATTATGAGATAATATCATCAGACTATTACCAGAGCCATAGCATGCATTTGGCACACTTTTTCCATACTCTGCCATTAACAGAGTACATCTTTGGCTTAGATGTAAGGATATTACATTATTACTGTTAACCACAGTTCATAAATCATTCCAGTTGTATTTTTCCCATGCTTCTCCACATTCCCACCACCCTGCAATAGTGATGTACATCTGCTCTAGCTCATAAAGGACACTCTTACACTTGTACCATCAACCACAGTTCTCATCCAGCTCTGGGTTTATTGTGTTATTTGGTCCATAGATTATTCTCTAACTTTCTTTTAATTGGTATTTACATCCCTAGACTATGGTTTTCAGCCACATTCCAATTTATAAACCAGCTGTTATTCACTATAATGTGTTACCATTAACTCTATACATTTCCACACTTTTACAATAAAGTTAATTAAAACTTCTATATACATTAAACATCAGTAGCCCATCTCAGTCTTCCTCTTATCTCCTTTAAGAAATCCACCACCTACCACCAGGTCTTGAAGATATTTTCCTACATTTTCTTCTAGAAGCTTTATGATTCTTGCTTTTATATATAGGTTTTTTATCCATTTTGAGTTAATTTTTGTATAAGGTGTGAGATAGGAGTCCTCTTTCTTTCTTTTGGCTATGGATATACAGTTCGCTCAGGACCATTTGTTGAGTGGACTGTTTGGCCCAAGTTGGATGGGTTTGACAGCCTTGTCAAATATCATTTGACTGTAGATGTGAGGGTCTGTTACTTAACCATCAGTTCAGTTCCATTGGTCTATATGTCTGTCTTTATGCCAGTACCATGCTATTTTTACCACTGTAGCAATGTAATATGATCTAAAGTCTGGAAGTGAGAGTCCTCCAACTTCACTTTTCCTTTTTAAGATGTTTCTGGCTATTCAGGACCACTTACCCTTCCAAACAATTTTGATAATCATGTTTTCCATTTATTTAAAAAATGTTTGTGGAATTCTTATCGGGATTGCATTGAATCTGTGTATCAAATTTGGTAGAATTGACATCTTAATTATATTTAGTCTTCCAATCCATGAGCGTGAAATGTTCTTCCAATTATTTAGGTCTTTTTTTTATTTCTTTTATCAATGAGATGTAGTTTTCTGAATATAAGTGCTTTACACGGTTGGTTAAGTTTCTTCCTAAATATTTGGTTCTTTTAATTGCTATTGTAAATGGAATCTTTTTCCTGACTTCTTCCTCAGATTGTGCATTCCTAGTGTCTTTTAAAGTCTATTTAACCTAATATAAGCATATGTACTCCATTTTGTTTTGTTTTTGTTTTTATTTTTCAGTTACTGAATACATGGAATATCTTTTTACAGCTTTTCACTTTCTATTTATTGCAACCCTTGTGTCTAAGGTGAGTCTCTTGCAGACAGTGCATAGGTGGCTTATATTTTCTTATCGATTCTGCCAGTCTGTGTCTTTGACTGGGGAGTTTAAGCTATTAACATTCAATGTTATTACTGAAAAAGCAGTTCTTATTTCACCCATTTTGACCTTTTGATTTTATCTGTCATATTTAATTTTCACCACTCTTTTGACACTTTTAGTTACTTTACTGATATAATCTTCATTTCTAGTCTCTCTTCCAAGCCTCTCTCACATGCCTTTTCTCTTCAGACTGTAGCACACACTTTGGTATTTCCTGCAAAGCTGATCTCTTGGTTGCAAACACTCTCAGTTTCTGTTTGTGAATATTCTAAACTCACCCTCATTTTTGAAAGGCAATCTTGCTGCATGTAAGATTCTTAGCTAGAAGTTTTTCTCTTGCAGTATCTTAAATATATCACACCACTGTCTTCCTGCCTCCATGGTTTCTGATGAGAAATCAGTACTTAATCTTATTGAGTATCCCTTATATGTTATGCATCACTTTTCTCTTGCTGCTCTCAGAATTCTCTCTTTATCTTTGGCATTTGACATTCTGATTAGTACGTCTTGGCGTTGGTCTATTTGTATTCATTTGGAAGGGAGTATGCTGTGCTTCTTGGACATGGATATCCATGTCCTTCAATAGTGTTGGGAAAATTTTGACCATTATGTCTTCAAATATTCCTTCTGCCCCTTTTTCCCTTCTCTTCTCTTTCTGGTACACCCATGACACGTATGTTTGCATGTCTCTAAAGCTATCGTTTATTTCCCTGAGACCTTGTTCATTTCTTTCCATTCTTTTCTTCACCTGTTTTTTTGTATGTTCCCTTCTGGAGGCCATTTCTTCAAATTTACCAATCCTTTCTTCTGCCTCCTCAAATCTGGTATTATATGATTCCAGTGTATTTTTTATTTCATTTATTGTGCCTTTCATTCCTGTAAGATCTGCTATTTTTCTAAGTATGCTTTCAAATTCTCCTTTGTGCTTATCCAATGTATTCTTAATATCCTTAATGTTTTTAGCCATCTCATTGAATTTATTAAGATTTGTTTGAACATCTATCATTAGTTGTCTCAACTTCTTTATGTCATCTGGAGGTTAATCTTGTTCCTTTAACTGAGCCATATCTTCCTGTTTCTTGGTGTGGAATGTAATTTTTTGTTGGCATCTTTACATTTGGCTTACTAGATATATTTACTCTGGGTTCAGTTTCTCTCTTTAATTTGGGCCTTTCTTGCCCTTTCTCTCTTGCTGGTTATGTAGTAGGAACCGAGGATGTACTTGCTACTGTAAGCTGTGGAGGCTCAAGCTGCCTGCATTGCCCCAGAGACTGATGAAGATTCTCCCACTATTCTCCTTTGCCAAGGGTAGGGACAGAGCCACAGCTGTTAATAATAATCCAAGTTGTGCAGCCTAGATTCTTGTTGCCCAGAGAGACTGATGAAGCTTCACACCCCTTCCTGCCCTGCCTGGGGCAGGTATGGAGCTGCAGGTGTGGACAGCAGTCTATGCCATGTGTGTCCAAAATGACCACAGTTACCCTGGTAGACTTCCGACTATTCAGTCTGTGCCAGCTGAATGTACCTGCAGCTACCAGGAGAGGCTGGTGCAGGGCCTGCCAGCCCCCTTCCTGCTAGAGGTCGGGCTGAAGCCTAGGCTAGTGCTGCAGGCTGATCAGGATGAAGGAAACCAGTTCCTACCATCACTGTGATTTTCAGTCAGCATGGCCTTCCCTCATGCAGGGGGTGGAGTCAAAATGGCAGCTACCAGCCCCACTCTGACCTACATAGGCCCATACACCAGCTTTTCCAGTCAGTTGAACCCACCAACCAGTAGCTGAAATTGGTGGCCAACCGTCTTTCCCTCCCCTGTTTTTGGGAAATGGAGCCTCCAACCCCAGCCACAGAATAGCTCCCAAGGCAGCTTGTGCCACCAGAATAAAATGATCACCAGCTTCCGCAGCTTGGCCTGTATTTTCCCAGAGAGGCTGGCACAGGTTTTCCCAGGTTCCTCCCTGCCAGAGGTAGGGCTTGGGCTTAGGCTAGAGCTGCAGTCTGATCTGGATGGAAATAATTCGGTCCCCAATGTCACTGTGATTTTCAGTCTGCTCCAGTTCCTCTCATGCCAGGGGTAGAGTTAAAATGGTGGTTACTGTCCTCATTCTGACTTGGACAGATTTAAACTTTAGCTGCCTTAGGATTATACTTTAGCCAGCAGAGTTTACTAATCAGTAGCTGAAGTCAGTGCCCAACCATCTCCTCTACCCCCATTTTTGGAAAGTGGAGCATCCAGTTCCAACCATGAAATAGCTCCCAAGGAGGCTTGTGCTGCCAGTGGAGGATAGGCACCGGCCTCTGCAGCGTGGAGTGCTCTACTTATGAATCCTTTCTGCATTTGGGCAATCTTCTTCTTCCATTCTTTCAAAGATGTTGCAGGATGCTCTTCTGGTCTCCTGGAGCCCCCAAACAGGTGCTTAGGTAGCTCTGGGTGATTACTAATTGCCCTGTAGCAAGAGCTGACTCTAGGATCTCCTTACTCTGCTGCCATCTTGCTGGTTGTCTCAGCATACATCCCAATGTCTTTTTAGTATCCTTAATCTCTTTAGCCATCTTATTGAATTTATTAAGGAGATTTGGTTGAACATCTATTATTAGTTTTCTCAACTCCTTTATGTCATCTGGATGGTTATCTTGTTCCTTTAATGGGGCCATATTTTCCTGTTTCTTGGCGTGGATGGTAATTTTTGTTGGTGTCTTGGCATCTTGCTTACTAGATGTATTTATTCTAGGTGCAGTTTCTCTCTTCAGTTTAGGTTTTTTTTTGCCCTCTCTCCCTTGCTGGTTGTATAGTAGGAGCCAAGGTTATAATTGGTGCTGTAAGCGTGGAGGCTCAAGCTGCCCTTATTTCCCTAGAGACCGATGAAGCTCCTCCCAACTTTCTCTTTTGCCAGGGGTCGGGACAGAGCCACAGCTGTGTGTAATAATTGAAGTCGTGCAGTCCTAAACTATAGTTGCTCAAAGAGACTGATAAGTTTTAAACCCTTTTATCCCTTGCCTAGGGTGGGGATGGAGCTGCAGGTGTGGGCAGCAATTTATGCAATGAGTGTCCAAAATGAATGCAGTTGCCTCCGTAGGCTTCCGACCACTCAGTCTGTGTCTGCCAAATGCACCTGCAGTTACCTGGAAAGGCTGGTGCAGGGCCTGCCAGCCTCCTCCCTGCTAGAGGTGAGACTGAAACCGAGGTTAGGGCTGCAGTCCAATCTGGGTGAAAGAAGCCAGTCCCTACCATCACTGTGATTTTCAGTCAATCCAGCTTCCCCTCATGCTGAGACAGAGTCAAAATGGTGGCTACCAGCTTCTTTCAAACTTGGACAGCTTCAAACTTTAGCTGTTCTTAGGGTTATACCTTAGCCAGCAGAATTTACTAATCAGTAACTGAAATCGGTGGCCAACCCTGTCTTTCTCCCCTGTTTTGGGGATATATAGTTTCTAACTCCAGCCACAGAATAGCTCATGAGGCAGCTTGTGCTGCCAGATTAGGATGATCACCAGCTCCAAGGCGTGGCCTGTATTTTCCCGGAAAGGCTGGCATAGACCCCTCCAGCTTTCTCTCTGCTGGATGTGGGGCTGGGGCTTATCCACTGGGCATAGAGTGCTCTACTTAAGAATCTTCTCTGCAAATGGGCAGTCTCCTCCTTCCATTCTTTCAAGGATGTTGCAGGATGCTCTTCTGGTCTCCTGGAGCCCCTGAACAGGTGCTTTAGATAGGTCAGGGCGATTACTAACTGCCCTGTAGCAAGAGCTGACTCTAGAAGCTCCTTACTCTGATGCCATCTAGCAAGATGGTTGTCATCTTTAACTTTTAATATTATGACTTTTGATTAATTTTTACTTTTAATAATTTTGGTAATTCCCCTTACCTTTTCTCCTCTCTGGTTTTTCCATAGGACCTAGTAAAGAAGTTTGAATGCAAAAATTGAAGTGACAAATGCAATATTAAACTGAAAATTTCCCTCCTGTTTATTTGTAGACTTTTAAGTCTTTGTTACAAATAAAACTATGCATTGATAATTTTCCTTAATATCTATCCCACTCCTTCATACTAGTAGGTTTTTGAAGGCCAGATATATCATTCCAATAGTGACAAGACTTAGAATAAAATTTTCCCCAATTCTCACCTTAATTCACCACAGAAATAAAGATAGCACTTAACCAGGGTATCCTGTAAATATAATTTTCCAGTAGTAAAATATACCAAATGTTTTTGAATAATCTTGGAAATTGTTTCAGAAATGGTGATCTCTCATCAGATGTAATCCATTATTTTTATGGTGACTGATTAGGTCAATTATGGGAACTTCAGTAACAAAAGGAAGATTAAAAAAAAGAAATAAAACAAAGCTCTTGAATTGCAACAAAGATTAAGGGAAAAAGGATTGAGATATTGTATAATATATATAAGGTAGCTGAAAGAGATGAAAGGAGCGTTTATAAAGGGAAAAATGCTTTTAGAGATTTTAATACACATATATATGTATATATAATGTGTGTATTTACATATATATGCATAATACACATTAAGGGTAAGTAATTCATTTCATATTAGAATCCACAATAAAGTTAGAGTTTAAATAAACATATATATATATGTTTTTACTAAGGAAGCAGAGTGAAAGATATAAGAAAGAATACAACTTTATTAAAAGTACAACAGATAAAAAGATTTTAAAACTTTTAATGTCTGTAAGATAACATAATGAGTCCAATATATATACCTAAAATATAACATGAGTTCAAGCAAACTATTTTCTATTCTGGCACAACAAATTGAGAATACCAATAATTTCAATATGGATATAAATAATTTTAAACTTCAAAATTATCAAATAATTTATTTCAAATAATTTATTTCAAAAACACTCCTAACACTAGTATTTGTCTTTTTTTCAAAATCCCAATCTCCAAACTCTAATACTCTGTCCAGTGTAACAAAGATTCTGGTTATCCCCAAAATTCATTGTTCATTTTTGCTCTTCATAATAGAATAATATAGCTGGGTACATTGACAAAGAGTGAAAATCTACACTGCTCACTGTCTTTATAGTCAAGTTTATCCATGTAACTTAATTTCATTCAATGGCATGCTAATGAAATCATGTGTCAAATTTTTAACTTATATTTTCAAAAGGAAAAAGGCATACCAAGGTGTTGAGATTCAGCAAGCAATAAAATAAGAGAACACTTTTTCCTCAACACCTTGGAAATATCATGTCTATCCTGGATTGTTAACTCTTTGCTATAAAAGAGAGAATGAATTTATATCTGTGTAAACCAATGATTCACTTGGGTCTTTGTTGCAGCAAAGTATTCTAATGATACAGGTGACAAGAGTTAGGAAACAGTTAACATATGAATTGTCTTAGAAATTTAGTTTCTGGAATTATAGTGTTCATTACTATTAGAAAAGATTCTATTTATTTAAGAAAATTGCTGGGAAGGACATTTTAGATTTATAAAAGGGAATCAAATGCTTTCTTATGTTCTTGGAAATAAAATTTAAGTAAATATAGTTCTGAATATAAATATGGGAGATTGGGATATATTAACTGTATATTTAAATTATAGACAGATGGACATAAAAATAGTTGTTTGTGCTAATAAATAATGTGAGAAAACTGTTATTTTAAAAGTGTTATTTAAGAATAACCCAAACATTAGAGAATTTCCTGTGTGATAAGGATTAGGGGATTTGTCTCTCATAGATAGAAAGACTATTTGTCTTGAAAACAAAGAAAAGAAAAGAAAAGAAAAGAAAAGAAGAAAAGAAAAAGGAAAGACAAGACAAGACAAGACAAAACCATGCAACAAAAAAGAATATCTCCTCTGTCCATTATGCTGAGGAGAGAAGTGTTGTGGGTCTTGAATTTAGGTGATAGGAATGACTTGTTTTCTGGTCCTGAGGGGCTGTGAGGCTTTGTACTCCAATGTGAAGGCCTTGAAATTTCTTCAGTCATGGGAGAATGAGGCAGGTACCCTAAAAATGGATTTAAAATGTGTCAGTCCAAATGTAATCATTGTAAATGATGTTCTAATTTACCCTCCAAGCTTTATTTCTAATGTATCCCAAGCATTCAATAAGGCTTTATTAAACACTAGCTTGATTAACTTGGATTTTGGTTGGTTAAGGAACAACTGTTTAACTGTTTTTGTGCTTAAAGTTAAATCCTAACTAGCTAGCAATCAACTTCAGGATATGACATATAAGATAATACAAAGGGATCTATAAAATTCTAGAATAAACAATATTCAGAAAACTTTCAGTGGAGAGCTGTATGAGACATAAAATGGTAGAACATGAAAATAGTACTTGAGACTGCCTGGGAGAACTTGAAGTGGGAAATGACAGTAATGAGGCTGGACTTTCTGCCAAATTGAAAGCAAAATAAGAGCAGCAAGACATAATGATTCTAAATCATAATCATCAATGAAATTGACCTTTCAAATGTTATCAGGGTGAAAACAACATAGAAACGAAATCTTCTCGCAGCACCAGTCAAATAACCAGATACCTGAAGAATGTCACTTTCTCTCAACCTCTTCCTCTCTTTCTCTCTCACTACTCACATTCTCTTCTCTCCCCTTATTTGTATCTTGCTTTTTCTATACTGCTTTGCTCACTCCTTCAACTTTTTATCCCTTCTTTTTCACATCTAAATTTTAAACCTCTCTTCCATTGCATCCTCCTTCCATTTTTTAGTAATCTTTTTTGAATCCCAAAATCATTTTGTCATATGGATTACAAGCCAAAATCAGTTTTCAACATAGAAAGGCATAGCTATGCACATAATAATCACAGGATAAATAAAGAATATGATCAATACAGCATGAAAATCTCAGTTAAAAGGCATGAGTCTTCAAGATTCTGGAGATATTTGTGATTGCTCAACATACTCAAGGACAGTCACTGTGCTATAGGACAATACAAAAATAATCTCCATAATAACTCAATTAAATATTATTAATAGCTAGGTTACAGAGAACTATGCAATGCAATTGAGATGGATTCATCTCTTAAGTTAAGAAAATTAAACTAAGAAAAGGCTATTTGCAGTAACAAACTGTTATAAAACAACACAATTATCTACGATATTTTCTAATCTGTGCAGCTCAGTCTTCTGGAAGTGTTGACAGAAAATTATTGGGCTATCTGGGTGGATAAGGTGGCATTCTAGGTTTTGTACGGCTCAATCAATTAGAGTCACACTCAATATTAATGTTTGATATCTTTCTAGATTGGGCTTTTTACTTCCATCCATTCTTAAGTTGAAAATCCCTTCTCAAATGGGATCATAGACTAAACAAAAATAAAATACTTAGAGATATTTTTAGCAAGATGGAAAAAGAAATAAACCTTTCATATCATCACAACAGCTTAAAAAGGCACGATTAGCAAGAAAAGTATATGCTAGTCTTGTACATATTTCTTAAAACACTGGATTTGAAAAGCCATTTCCAAAAATGTCGTTTCCCCACCTAAAGGATCTCCTGAATGCTACACTCCCAGCATTCAAATGTGTAAAAATAGATGGTAACAACTGACTAATTCCCTGAGTCAGGGCTGACCTGAGGAAGAGGAAAAGGGTTGAAGGGTTATTGCAAGTAGTTTATAGGAAGAGGAAAGGGAAGGAGATATGAGAGAAATGATTCCATGTTTCCTATTTGAAGTGGATTCAGTGGCATGCACTAGCATGCTGAATTAAACAATTATTTTGGGCTATTGACTGATGTTATCTTTTTTCTTTTTCAGGGACGTGCTGTAGATCGAACCCAGAACCTCATACATGGGAAGCAGGTACTCAACCCCTTGAGCTACATCCGGTCCCTGATGTTATCTTTTACTTAGTCACCAAAGAGAAAGGTTTGTTCAGAGTCCTGCCTTTCACTTTTCCAAATATTAGATTTATATCAGATATTAGAATTCCAGATATAAGAATTATTTTGAATAAAGGGATCCATTGGGCAGGTTTGAGGTTAGGGATGGGAATCAAAACCCATTAAGGAAGAGCAACTAACTGACTCACATTTATTATACTAAACTTTTCTGTCAGGAAAGCAGTTTATAGGGGGACCCCGATGATATAAGCATCTTTTCTGTGCTGGTTTATACCTGATTTATTTATGCAAAAGTAAACTTACTTACAAAAAGGCATTGGATTCCCACATGTCTCAAACACTGTCCTTACATGGACTTCAATATGCATTCACCTCTGTTTCAAATGTGTCTCCAAATTCATTTTTACTAAAGAATTAACTTACATGTGATGCCCCCTACCTGTGAAATAGCCACAGGTTTTTCAAACCGTTTCATATAACTTTTCTCACACAGTCTGTGTACAAGATATATTTTTTCTACTCTTGACATCAACATTTTATAAAAACTTTTCATCTTGAAAAATTAATTATAGATAATATTTGTTAAGTTTAAGACAATATTCTACACATTCTTGATAGAGTTATCATTTCAACTACTCTTTAACACAAGTCTTATTAAATCCCATTTTAAATGAGAAAAATGAAGATATTAAGTTTGATTAACTTACTCAAGATCAGTTATATTCCATTATTATTTTAACTTCCTTCTACTTAAAAGCTTTTTGATTATAATTGCAATCTATTAATAGCCTCCATTAAGTTTGAGAATATTGACTATTCTAGGAAATTAAGTCATCTAACCTAAGAGCATAGCACAATTTTTCTTTCTTACATCTCTTAATTTTTCCCTTAATAAGTTAATATAGTATTTTTAAATATGACCTATATTTTTATTATGAAATTTTCCTAAGAATTTTTTTATTTATTTTCTTATTCATAATTCTACACTACATTAGATTTTTATTTTTTATTTATCTGATAATAGTTTAGAGAAAATTTATACATTTTTTATAATTGTGTAGATTGAATTATATACCCCAGCAAATACATGCTCTTAATCTGCATACCTGTGGGTGTGAACCCATTGCAAATAGTTCCTTTGAAGATGTTATTTTTAGTTAAGGTGTGGCCAACTGAATCAGGTTGGGTCTTAATCATTATTAGCAAAGGCCTTATAAAGGGAATGGAAATTACAGAAGCAAGAAAGGAGAGGACATCATCATGTGCACAAGCTAAAGAAACCTAAAGATGGCCAGCAGCCAGCAACAGAACATTACAGACTCCAGGAGAAAGCAAGTCTTGCCTAGATCTTGATATGTAGACTTCTAGCCTTAATATTGGGAACCAGTTAATGCAGTGCCTGGCAAAAACTGTCATGTAAATAATGTAAATCAAACAATTAATATAATCACATAGTCGTCTGCATCAATGTGCTGCTATAACAAATTATGCTGATAAATTTTATAATATCAAATTTTCCTTAATTCCTGGCCTAAATCTTACTTGGACAAAATAAGTTGTTGAATTTTATTGCTAATAATTTATTAAGAAATTTTTAACAATATTTATGTGTCCTTGCCATATAAATTATCCCTTCCCTTCCGTTCCCTTCCCTTCTCTTCCCTTCCTGCCCCTTTCCCTTTCCCTTTCCCTTTCCCTTTCCCTTTCCCTTTCCCTTTCTCTTTTCCTTTCTCTTTATGAAATCTTTGGAGCTCACTTCAAAAATACATTGAGAAGATTTTATCTTTTAGAATCTATAATTTTTAAATAACACTGGAATTAATTGCTTTCTAAAGGTCAGATAGATATGCACTCTGAAATCTTCTGTTCGTAGTGCTTTTTCTTTTTAAGTGGTAGAACTTTAATTTCCTTTTCAATATCTCTAGTGTGCTATTCAAAATTTTTTTCTTATTCTTGGACAAGTTTATTTTGCCAGGAATGCAGCTATTCCACTTAAGAATTCTAATTTGTAGCCATGTTCTTGGATATAGCATTTTCTTAAAATATATTTTACTTCTTACATATTTGGAGTTAATCTTTACTACTTTTGTGCTTGTATTTATCCTATGTCTACTTATTAATCCAATTAATAAATAATTTATATATTATATTTAATTTTTGAAAGTATTAGATTTTGGACTTATTTTCTGAATTTCCCTGTTTTTCTTTTTCATTAATTTTAGCTTTATTAATTCCTTCTTTATATTTTGAATTTTTCTTTTTCTAAAATCTTATATTATTAGCCTAATTGCTTCGAATTCTTTTTTTTTTCTTTTTCTATTAGTGCATGTAGTTTTAACTATGCCCTGTTGATTGGGTATGACTTGTTGTAGAGTGTCTCTTAACTGCTTTAGTATGTTTATCTAAGTCTTGAACTATATTCTAGGAACATTCTTCCCTGTTATTTTCCAATTTGCAAATTCTCATTTTGACTACCTCTAGATGATTTATCTTATTCATTCCATAATTTATTCTGATGTACTTGCTTTGAATTTGGTTCTATTTCATATAAACCAGATTTTATTTATGAATTATTATCAAAGGAAAATTTTGTCTTCTTTTACTTCTTTAGGCACTTTTAGCATATTTATTTTAAATTTAATTTTAATGTCTATGATATTAATTTCATTTGGTAAGATTTGTGTTTTGCTTGGTAATACTGTTGGCTTTCTCATCTTTAGATTTGCATGCATTTTTTAAACGAATCAATTTTATTGATATATATTAATAAAGCATACAGTTTATCCAAATGAACAATCAATAGTATTTTGTATAATCACATAGTTGTGCATATATCACTTCAATCATTATTAAAGCATTTTCATTATTTCAGTAATAATAGTAAACAAAAAACTGACAAACAAAAGAAAGTTCCTCAAATCTCAATCTCTCTTTCCCTTCCTGTACATAGCTGCTATTTCTGGCTATTCTTGCACAATTATTTCTTTGTTTATTGAGCAGTTTTATTGAGATATATTCAAATACCATATGATCTATCCAAAGTGTATAATCAATGGCTTTTAGTATAATCACAGTGTGGTACATTCATCATCTCAAAAATTTTAGAACAATTTCATTACTCCAAAAAGAAAGATTTCACACCCCTTAACATTCCTTCCTCAGCCCTGCATAACCACTAATCTGGTTCCATTTTTATAAATTGATTTATATTTACATTTTATATAAATAGAATCATGCAATATGTAGCACTCTGTGTCTGGTCTTCACTTAGTATAATTTTTTTGTCTGATATTAACATTTTGTAACATTAACTTACATTTGTTCAGCTTCAAAGAAAAATGGTCTTATATATGCAATTTTACCCATATTCATATTTCACATAATATATTTATATTTCACATAATATATTTAGCTCATAATAAGGCAATCATACAGTATTTGTCCTTTTTGGTCTGGTTTGTTTCACTTAACATAATGTCTTCCAGGTTCATCCAAGTTTTCATATGTTTCATGACTTTATTTTTCTCACCACTGCATTATATTCCATCATGTGTATACTCCACAATTTGTTTGTCCATTCATATGATGGACACCTGGGTTGTTTCCAACTTTTGGCTATCATGAGTGTATGCATTTTTTTATTTTTTAGAAGATGCTTAGATTATGTAAATGCTACAAAAAATATATAGGGTTTCCCATATGCCCCACTTCCCACACCTCCCACAACCTCCCACATAAACATCCTTCATTAGTGTGGCACATTAACTGCAATTAATAAACACATCCTGGGGCTTTGCTATTAAACATGGACCATAGTTCACGTTGTAGACCACACTCTCTCTCCCAAAGTTCTGCATGTTATATGATGATATAAAATGACTTATATCTGTTGTTGCAATGTCACTCAAGACAATTCCCAAGTTCTGAAAAAGCCCCTGTATTACATCTGCTTTTCCCTCTCCCTGCTCCCAGAGCCTTCAGTGGCCACTGGCTCCACATCAACTTTGTAATTTCTTCCATTGCTTGAAACACAATATATCTATAATAGAATACAAGTAAGTACACTTTAGTCCATAACTCTTCCACTCATCCTGAAGAATCTGGGATGGTGATGTGCACTCCACCTCCAGTTGAGAGGGGGCTTATATCCCATGGAGAAGATGGATGGAATTATCCTGCCTGCAGCTGCCTTTTTAATATACGTTATGCTAACTCATTTTCACAGATTTGTTTTAATAGTCAATATCATTTTATTTTTCCTATCCTCTTAGTCTCATTTGTTGTTCATCTATCCTCAATTCTCTTTTTATTTTTTTTGCAGTTGCCTTCTTCCAGCCTTAGAATTCCATCTTCTCTTTAGAATTATTAGTCTGTGGACATATCACAGATAATGTCACTAAGTCTGCATTGAATATTGTGATACAGCATCTCCTTAAGAAGCAGCATGGGGAGTGGAGGTCAAAGAATACAGATAGCCACAGAAGCTCTGCCTTGTAATAATGAACCTGGCTCTAATTCCTTGCATCTCATGGGCGATTATTGTCCTCTTCACCTTGGATAACATGAAAATCCTGGCCTCCCAAGCATGTTTCCAGATCCACAACCCACAGTATAGACTGTCTGAAATAATTTTTATATGCAGATGTTAATCATTTATTTGATCTTTTCTATGTTTTTGGTTTCTTTGCTTTAATATTTTACCATTTCTCTGTGTTTAGAGGTCTTTCTAGAAGTGTGAACTCACTGCATAATTTTTTCAGAAGCTGTATCTATTTTATGATGTGGGTCAATTATTATAGCAAGAGAACAATCTGTTCTTGAAGGTATAGTAAAATTGTACAACCACAGCCTATTCCCTTACACACCACAAAATAACCTTTTTTTACCCTTTGCTTTTTTGGCACTTATGACATTATTTACATTTACTTCTTCCTAACTCTGCTGAGATATTTGAAATTCCCATTTTTAAAGGGAATTCCTATTTTTAAAGATTCATCTTTCCCACCTTGAGCAGCTACTGCACTTTCATTCTAAATTGTCACAGGAAGGGGAGGAACCCAGAGCTTTCTGATCACTCTTTCTCAAGACATTGCAGACAGAGTCACCTCACACACCTGGTGGGGAGGGTCTCGGCACAGGGGATGGCAGTTGATCAAATAATTCAGATCTCAGGGCCTGGGAGCTGTGCAACAGTTTCATCCCAAGTAGGTTGGCAACCTCAGCCTCAACAATGCCCCCACCAGAAGCTAAGTCAGCTGAAAATATAAGGCATAACCTTAGGGTATCAGGGAACAACTGGTTAAAGAGTGTTACCTACTGTGTACTTTAGGAAATCTTAGATTGGGGGAGACATCAAAGGGAAAGAGAAGATTGGAGGATCTTTTCCAGATCACATTGGAATCAATCGACACTCCCTTCATAGATCCCCTGAACATGTTTTGACTGGGAAGCTAGAGCTGGGAAGGTTGTCTCCAGGAGGAAACTTCTACCAAAATTAACCTTCCAGGAAATAGCAGCCAAAGAATGCAAAAGGAGTATTAAAAATATACAGAGGTAAGTAAAAATCCAACAGAATTAACTAACATTCACAGAGGAGGAACACAGGAAATTTTAGCAAAAAGGAAGCAAATAAAGAAACCATAGACTAAAGATAGAAACTGAGTACAGAATAAACACATAAAAAAACAGATGCAAAGACACTAGCAAAAAATTACAAGCCATACTAAGAAATTGGAAGATATCGCCCAGCCAAAGGAACAAATTAAACTTCAGATGAAACACAGGACTTGAGACAAGTAATCACAGATATCCAAACAACTATCTTTAATAAATTCAAGGAGATAGCTAAAGAGATTAAGGATATTAAGAAGACACTGGTTGAACACAAGGAAGAATTTGAAAGTTTGCAAAGAAAAGTAACAGATCTTAAGGAAATGCAGGACATAATGGAAGTGATTAAAAATACTTTGGAAGCATACAATAAAAGATTTGAACTGTTTTAGGACAGAATAAGTGAGTTGGAGGACAGAGCATCTGAATTTGAGAAGACAGGAGAACAAAAAGATGAAAGAAAAGAAAAAAATGGAACAGGGTCTCAAGGAATTGAATAACAAAATGAAATGCCCAAACATATGTATTATAGGTGTTCCAGAAAGAGAAGAGAATGGAAAAAGGCCAGAAAAAATATTTGAGAAAATAATGACTGAAAATATCTCAACCCTTATGAAAGATATAAATATCAATATCCAAGAAGGACAACAAAATCCAAACAGAATAAATCCATATAGACCTACACTGAGACACATACTATTCAGAATGGAAAATGCCAGAGTTGAAGATAGAATTCTGAAAGGAGCAAGATAGAAAGAATCCATCACATGCAAGGGACAATCAATAAGACTAAGTACTGATTTTTCATCAGAAACCATGGAGGCGAGTAGACAGTGGTATGTTGGATTTAAGGTACTGAAAGGGAAAAACTGTCATCCAATTCTTTATCTGGCAAAACCATCCTTCAAAACTGAGGGTGAGTTTAAAGTCTTCAAAAATAAATAAAAACTAAAAGAGTATGTCACCAAGAGGCCAGGTTTATAAGAGATATAATAGGGAGTGATGCAACCTGAAAGGGAAAGACAAGAGAGAAAGGACTGGAGAAGAGTGTAGAAATAAAGATTATCACTAAGGGTCACAAAAAGGGTAAAAATATAAATAATGGTAAGACAGATTGAGGGAAAGTAAAAATATAATGGACAAAGTAAGTAATGCTTTTACAATAATAATATTAAATGTTAATGGATTGAACTTCCTAAATAAAAGACACAGACTGGCCGAATGGATTAAAAAAAAAAACAAAAAAAAAAACAGTCATCTATGTGCCATCTACAAGAGATTCACCTTACACCTAAGGACACAAATAGAGTGAAAGTAAAAGGTTGGAAAAAGATATTCCATGCAAACTATAATAAAAAAGTAGTTGGAGTTACAATACTAATATTGGACAAAATAGACTTTAAATATAAAACTGCTATAAGAAATAAAGAAAGACATTATATATTAATAAAAGGAGCAATTCACTGGTAACATTTAATATTAATAAATATTTATGCACCTGACCAGGATGTCCTAAAATACATGAGGCACAAACTTGCAAAACTGGAAAAGAGAAATAGATGTCTCTTAAAAAATTATTGGAGACTTCAATACAGCACTCTTCTCTTTGGGTAGAACAACTAGACAAAGGATCAATAAAGAAACAGAGCAATTGAATAACATAGTAAATGAAATACACCTCACAGACATATATAGAATGTTGTACCCTCAAACAGCAAGATATACCATTCTTCTCAAGTGCTCATGGATCTTTCTCTAAGATAGACCATGATTTGGTTCACAAAACAGTCTCAACAAATTTAAAAAGATTTAAATTATACAAAGCACTATCTCTTATTACAATGCAAAAAGCTAGAAATTAGCTACAGGTGGAGAATGTGAAAACCAACAAAATATATGGAGGATAAACAAAACACCTTAAACAATCTCTGGATCATAGAAGAAATTACAAGAAAAGTAGGAAATATCTTGAGATGAATGAAAACAAAAACACAACATATCAAAACCTATGGGATGTAGTGAAGACAGTATTGAGAAGTAAATTTATAGCCATCAATTCTTACATTAAAAAAGAAGAAAGAGCTAAAATCAAGGACCTAACTGAACACCATCAAGATCTGAAAAAGAACAGCTAACCCAATCCCAAAGTAAGCAGAAGGAAAGAAATAACAAAGATAAAAGTGGAAATAAATGAAATCGAGAACAACAACAAAAACAGCAAAGTTATAGAGATAGACAACAAAACCAAAATTTGATCCTTCAAGATGATCAGCATAACCTACAAACCCTTAGCTAGATTGCCAGAGAAATAAAGAAAGGAGATACAAATAAATAAAATCAGAAATGAGAGGGGTAACATTACCTATGATCCCAAAGAAATAAGAGATCATAAGAAGATACTATAAATAACTGTGTGCCAACAAACTAGACAATGTAGATGCGATGGACAAATTCCTAGAAATGCAAGTACAACCTACACTGACCCTAGAAGAAATAGAAGACACAACAAATCAATCTCAAGTAAGGATATTAAAATAGTCATCAAAAGCCTTCCAAAGATGAAAAGCCCAGGACTAGATGGCTTCATGGGTGAATTCTACCAATCATTCAAAGAAGAATTAATACCAATATTGCTCAAACTCTTCCAAAGAAATACAACAAGAAGGAATACTGCAAAACTCATTTTATGGGGGGCAGATGAGGCCCAAATGGTTGGGCGTCCGTCTGCCTTATGGAGGGACCTGGGTTTGATTCCCGGGACCTCCCGGTAAAATAAAATATATATATATAGAAGGCACATGGGCTGCCAGGCTCTGTGTGCCGGTGAGCCGCCAGGCCCCGGGAGCCATGCAGCAAGATGATGACGTAAAAGGAGAGAGACAAGACGAGATGCTCCGAAAGCTCTGAAAACCAGGAGCCGAGGTGGCGCAGATGGCTAGAACACCTCTCTCCTACATCGGAGGTCTTCAGGATCGAAT
>JAQZBX010026440.1:0-28946 GCA_029593785.1 Cabassous unicinctus | reverse complement strand
TTTTTTTCTCTTCCTAATTTTTTTTCAAGGGAACATAGACAACAGCAAAGAAATAGAATAAGAGGAATGAAGTATCCAAGCGAAAACCTACCCACACAAAAACAACAACAAAATAAAAACCTAGATTAAAAAGAAAAGCTAATCAACTGAACAAACCCATCAAGATAAGCTGATGCCTAGACACCAACAAAAAATTACAACCCATACTAAGAAACAGGAAGACATGGCCCAGTCCAATGAACCAACTAATAAAGAGGAAAAGATGAAGAACATGGAACAACTAATCAGAGATGTCCAAACAAATATCATGAATCAACTTAATGAAGTGAAGGAAGAGATTAAAGATATTAAGAAGATGTTATGGTTAGGCAGTTTGATGTAATTATGAATTCCAAAAATATAATTGAATCATGCTTATAAACTGATCTGTTAATCTGGGCATGATTAAGTTATGATTAGGGTGTTGAGCCCCACCCCTTGGTAGGTGGGGAATCAAATATAAAAGGCAAGGCAAAGATCAGTTTTGAGAAGCAGTCTTTGAGAAGCAGCTTTGATGTTGGAAAGAAGGCCCCAGGAGAAGACAAGCCTGATCACCTACAGCTGACCTTGTGAAGGAAACAGGAGCTAAGCCCGGAGAGAAATGCAGCCCCGGGAAGAGAGGAGGCCAAGAAGCCTGAACCCTGGGCAAATGTCGGCAGCTGTCTTGCTCCAACATGTGACAATAGACTTTGGTGAGGGAAGAAACTTATGTTTTATGGCCTGGTAACTGTGGACTTCTACCCCAAATAAATACCCTTTATAAAGACCAATCCATTTTTGGTATTTCACATTAGCACCCCTTTGGCTGACTAATACAGAAGACAATGGGAAAACACCCTGAAGAAATTGTAAACGTAAGTGAAAAGATAATGTATATAATGGTAATGAATGGCACAATACAAGAAATCAAAAATACACTGGAAGCACATAGCAGCAGATTTGAACATTCAGAGGAAAGAATCAGCGATGTGGAAGAATCAGCGATGTGAAATAAAACAGATAGTAGAACAGATAGAAAAAAAGATAGAAAAAATCTATTTGATGTGAAATCAAACAGATAGTAGAACAGATAGATAAAAAGATAGAAAAAATCTGTTTGATGTGAAATCAAACAGATAGTAGAACAGATAGATAAAAAGATAGAAAAAATCCAGCAGGGACTCAGGGATTTGAATGACAGCATGAAACACACAATTATATGCATTATAGGCATCCTAGAGGGAGAAGAGAAGGGAAGGGGGACAGATGGTGTGTTGGAGGAAATCATGGCTGAAAAGTTCCCAACTCTGTTGAAAGACATGGACGTGAATGTCCAGGAAGCACAGCACACCCCAAATAGTATAAATCCTAACAGGCCTACTACAAGACATATACTTGTCAAATTATCCAATGATTGAGGCAAAGAGAGAATACTGAAAGCAGCAAGAGAAAAGAGAACCATCACATACAAGGGAAGCTCGATAAGATTAAGTGCTGATTTCTTATGTGAATCCATGGAGGCAAGAAGGCAGTGGTATGACATAGTCAAGGTGCTAAAAGAGAAAGACGTCCAGCCAAGAGTTCTCTATCCATCAAAACTGTCATTCAAAAATGAGGGAGAGTTCAAAATATTCACAGATAAACAGAAATTTAAGAGACTATGTCAATAAGAAACCTGCCCTTCAAGAAATACCAAAGGGAGTTCTGCAGCTTAAAAGGAAAAAAACAGGACAGAGAGTTGAAGGAGAGTGTAAGAACTACTAAAAAGATAAGAAGAGAAATAAAAACAACATATGGCATACATAAACGTAAAGAAAATATGGCTAATGTAAGTAATTCCTTAAAGTAATAACATTAAGTGTTAATGGATTAAACTCACCATCAAGAGACACAGATTAGCAGAATGGATAAGGAAATATGACCCATCTATATGCTGTCCACAAGAAACTCACCTTAGAACCAGGCATGCAAGGAAGCTGAAAGTGAATGGTTGGAGAATAATTTTACATGCACACAATAACCAAAAAAGTGCAGGAGCAGCTATACTAATATTGGACAAAATAGACTTTAAATGCAAAACTATTGTAAGAGACAAAAATAGAACTATATATTAATAAAAGAGGTAAACTATCAAGAAGAATGAGCAATCATAAACATTTATGCACCTAAGCAGGGCACTGCAAAATACATGAGGCAAAAACTGGAAAAACTAAGTGGAGAAATAGATGCCTCTACAATTATAGTGGGAGACTTTAATACACCAATAGCACCATTAGACAGAACATCTTGACAAAGAATCAATAAAGAAAAAAAGACTTTGAATAATAGACATATATTAGACATATAGACATATACAGACCTAATATAGACATAATAGACCTAATAGACATATACAGAAAATTACACCCAAATACAGTGGGATATACATTCTGCTTGAGTGCACATGGATCATTTTCAGGATAGACCACAAGCTAAGCCACAGAACAACTCTCAATCAATTCAGAAAGAATGAAATTATACAAAGTAATTTCTTTGACCACAATGGAATGAAGCTGGAAATCAGTAAGGGACAGAGAACCAGATTAGGCAGAAAAATATGGAAGTTGAACAATACACTCTTGGACAAACAGTGCATCAAGTAGGACATTGCAAAAGAAATAAGTAACTACCTTGAAATGAATGCAAATGACAAAACAATGTATCAAAACCTATGAGATGCAGCAAAAGCTGTACTGAGAGGGAAATTCATAGCCATAAATTCCTATATTAAAAAAGAAGAAAGAGCTAAAATCAAAGACCTAACTGCACACCTGGTGGAATTAGAAAACAAACAACAAACTAACCCCAAAGGAAGTAGAAAGAAGGAAATAACAAAGATTTAAGCAGAACTAAATGAAATTGAAAATAAGAAAACACTGGAAAAAATAAAACCAAAAGCTGGTTCTTTAAGAAGATCAATAAAATTGACAAACCCTTACTCGACTAACCACGAAAAAAATAGAGAAGAGGCAAAAACATAAAATAAGAAACAAGGAAAGAGCTATCACCACTGACCCCATAGAAATAAAGAGTATCATAAGAGGATACTTTGAAAAATTATATGCCAACAAGATGGACTAATTGGAGGAAATGAACAAATTCCTTGAAACACACAAGGAGCCTACATTGATGAAAGAAGAAATTGATGAACTCAACAAACCAATCATAAGTAATGAGATAGAATTAGTCATCAAAAACCTCCCAACTAAGGAGAGCCCAGGACAAGATGGCTCCCCAAGTGAACATTCTGGAAAGAACTAACATCAATACTGCTTAAACTCTTCCTAAACATAGAAGTGGAGAGAATATTGCTTAACTCAATCTATGATGCCAACATCACCCTAATACCAAAGGTGATGCCACAAGAAAGGAAAACTACAGACCAATCTCTCCAATGAACCTTGATGCTAAAATCCTCAAAAAAACTTGCTAATTGCAACCAACAGCACATCAAATGAATTATACACCATGACCAAATGGGTTTCACCCCTGGTATGCAAGGATCTTTCAGCATAAGAAAATCAATCAATGTAATACACCACATAAACTGATTGAAAGAAAAAAATTAAATGATCTTCTCTATAGATGCAGAAAAAGCATATCCAAAAGAATGAGAGAGGATCACCATCTCACACTTTATCCAAAAATTAACTCAAGATGGATCAAAGATCTAAATATTGGAGCCAAGACCATAAAGACCTTGGAAGATAATGTAAGAAAGCATCTACAGGACCTTGTAATAGGAAATGGTTTCATGAACAAAGCACAAGCAGTGAAAGAAAAAATAGAAATATGGAAACTCCTCAAAGAAGTTTGTCAGAAAGTGAAAAGGCAGCCTACTCAATGGGAGAAAATATTTGGTAACCATGTATCTGATAGAAGCCTAATATCTTGCATATATAAAGAAATCCTACACCTCAAAAATAAAAAGACAAGCAACCCATTTGAAAAATAGGCAAGTGATTTGAATAGACTCTTCTCCAAATAAGAAATAAAAATGGCTGAAGAGCACATGAAAAGATGCTCAACAGCAGTAGCTATTAGGGAAATACAAATCAAAACTACAGTGAGATATCATCTTACACCCATTAGACTGGCAGCTATTAAAAAAACAGAGGCCTACAAGTGTTGGAGAGGATGTGGAAGAATGGGAACCCTCATCCACTGCTGGTGGAAATGCAGAATGGTGCAACCTTTGTGGAGGACAGTATGGAGGTTCCTTAGAAAGCTGACTATAGAACTGCCATATGATCCAGCAATTCCACTGCTGGATATATACCCAGAAGAATTGAAAGCAAGGACATAAACAGATATATGCACACCAATGTTCATAGCAACATTATTCACTATTGCCCACAGTTGAAATCAACCCAAATGCCTTTCAACAGATGAATGGATAAACAAATTGTTGTATAGACATGCAGTGGAATATTATTCAGATGTAAGAAGGAATACAGTATTTACACATGGGATAACATGGATGAATCTTGAGGACCTTATCTTAAGTGAAGCAAGCCAGGCATTGAAGGACAAATATTACGTGACCTCACTGATATGAATTAATCAAATTGAGCAGACTCACAGAACTAGAGTCTGGAATATTCATTTTCAGGAAATAGAAAGGGAGAAGAAGGCTGTGAGCCAATGCCCATAAGGGCAAAATCTTTGATAAGGTGCAAGTGTGTAGCTATGCAGTGGAGGGACATGACATTATTGGGTAAGGCAGTGCAAGCATGTCCGTGGTGTAGGATGTGGAGGGGGTTTGGACTGTCCATGGAATAGGAGGTGGGTTGGGGAAAGAAGCAGGTGAACACTGGGGATTGGTGGGTACATGGTTGAAACTACAATGTTGGGAATGCTCTTTTGGCAATAGGGCAAGTTAGGCTTACTGGTGTAGGACATTGGATATGGGGGGCATTTGGGACAGGCACACCAGCGGCAGGCTTCTAAGGAGTGTGTGAATGTTCATCTTTACATAGTGTGTGATATCAGTGGGTGGAGACCCACATAATGAGCAAGAAGGTGCTGGACTCCCATGCTGGGGAGGCTCACTATGTTCTCAAATAGAGGGGTGAGAGTCTCTTGAGAGCTTAGGTGGTCCTCAATAGGGGAGGACAGACCAGTGTGTCAAGCCCTAAATGTTGTTGCAAGTAACTATGAATCTGTTTCTGCGAAGAGTGAAGCCTGTTGGTTGCCATGGGTCCTGGGGAGAGGGGGAGGGAGGAATAGAATAGATGAAACAGGTGGCATTTTGAGGGTGATGGAAGTGTTCTATAAGATCTTGCAGTGATGGATATAGGCCATGTTAAGTTTCATCAAAGTTTATAAAAGTGTGTGGTCCAAAATGTAAACCATAATGTAAACCACTGTCCGTGGGTAGTAGATATGTTTCAATATTTGTTCATCAGTTGTCAGAAATGTACCATGCACATATGAAATGTTATGATATGGGAAGGGGGAAAAAGGGGAAGATGTTGGGTATATATTGGAGTCCCCTATATTTTGTATGTGACTTTGCTGTGACCTAAAAATTCTTTGAAGGCAAATGAAAAAAGTAAGACATTGGGGGACTAAATGGAAGAAAATGTCACTGTATATACAGGACAACAGATCTTACAGTGATGAAAAGCAAAATGTCAAAAAAAATTGTTAAATATTTTTTCATTATTTTTTATTATTGCAAAATTTTAATTTTTTTTGTATTTTATTTCCTGTTTTAAAAACTATCATTATTATTTCATTTTCTTATTAATTGCATTTGACTATTTTATTGGCTTCATTTTTGAAGAAGTTTTGCATCACAGAAGGGTTACAACTGTGGCAGGGAAGGACAATTTTTGTAGGGTGTCAGTGAATGAGGATACATGGGAGGCGGTTCACCTGGGCATACATATAAGGCATATAAATGTATTCATATGTTCATAGGCCATTGTCACAGTGATTGGAGATTCACACAATAACCGAAAGAATATTGAATTCTTATCCTGGGCAGCTCTGTCACATTCTCTGATGGAAGAGCAAGAGTCCCCTAAGTACAAAGGCAATGGTTAGTGAAGGAGGATGGTCCATTGACAGGCCCTTGATATTGATGACTGCGCTTATGAACCTTTACTCTTAAACTTGAAACTTAGCATAGTATTATAAGGTGCCTAAACATTACCTCCTGAGAGCCTCCTTGTTGCCAAATGTGGCCTTTCTCTGAGCCAAACACAGCATATAAATGCAACAACTTCCCCCCAGCATGGGACATGACTCCCAGGGGTGAGCCTCCCTTGCACCAACGGATTACTACCAAGCACCAACAAGCAATGCAACTGGAAAAGACCTTGACCAAATGGGAGGAAAAGGTAAAGACAAATAAATTTATATGGCTAAGAGACTTCAAAGTCAGTCAGGAGGTTATTCCAGAAGTTAAGCTTATGCACATGCAGCTGGATCTCACTGACTGCCAAATTAGACACTATCCCAAATAGCAGGGCTCCTGTGGGCTCTGGAGACACCCACGCACAATGGTCAGGGCAGATAGCTCATGAGTTTGGTGCCTAGCCCGTGGGTCCTACTTTGAAGTTTCTGCTCCCCAATGTGACAGAATTGGAATCAGTTGTGGTTTCCCTACACCTGGCTCTTTGACCCTTCTATTTGGACCTATATTCGGTGTTGGAGTTGGTAGGAGTACGTCCAAGAGACTTGAATCTTTGAACTGTCCATGTGCCAGCTGGGCCCTGAGCCTCAACAGAGTTGCAACACCTACTCTCCAGTTCATTGGACTCATCCAGGATAACTAACAAGGAGGTGATGATTCACAACCACCATACCAAGGAACCAAGACAGCCTTCAACTGTAAGCAAGAGAGTCCCATCCATCAACCATACAGGACTGATGCCCCCTCTTAATTAGAGGTGGAGTGGGCATCACCTTCCCAGAATCCTCAGGATTGGGGAATGAATTATAGACTAGAGTGGACTTACTGGTATTCTACTATAGACTTACTGTGATTCTAACAATGGAAAAACTTTTATCATTGATATGGAGGCAGTGGCCACTGGAGGTTCTGAGGTCAGGGAGAGAGAGGGAAAACAAGTGTAATATGGGAGCAGTTTCAGGACTAAGTAATTGTCCTTAATGGCATTGCAATGACAGATACAGGCCATTATATATCTTGCCATAACCTACAGAATTGTGTGGGAGAGAGTGTAAACTACAATGTAAACTATAATCCATGCTTAGTAGCAATGCTCCAAAATGTGTTCATCAATCACAATGAATGTACCATACTAATGAAGGATGTTGTTAATGGGGCTAAATGTGCATGGTGTGCGGAGCAGGGCATATGGGAATCCCCTATATTTTTTATGTAATGTTTATGTAATTTAAATATCATTAAAAATTTTAAGAATTTAAAAAAATAAATGCAATGAATTCTTTTCAGAAATGAGAAAGGATTACAGAAGCAATCATGGAGCTATGGGAAGAAGTAAAAAGCATGGATAAGGAAATATGTTGATAATTCTAATAAAATATTAACTGGAGAACATAAAAAAAGGTCTTACTGGGATTAAAATATAGACAGACTTAAAGCAATAGCAAGAAGACTATATAAGTCATGAAAGGGGACAAATGGTTTAAATTGTTATAATGCCCTTCCCTTTTCTGAGACATGGAAAACTACTAATTAATTCTAGATCTTAGTAAGTTAAAAGTGTATGTTTTAACAATATGAATATTGTTAAGCAAATGGAGAGAGAAAATAATAATAATAATAATAATAATAATAATAATAATAATAGATATGCAACCAATTTTGAAAGATTCATAATGGGATCAATATGGTAAAGTGAGATACTTCAGGTCTCTGTTCCCCCCAGAGAAGCTTTGAAAAACCAGCAAGAATGGGCAGAAACATCTTTCTGAAAGCTCCAGAAAACAGTTAAAGACTGCAGTATCAGGGTAATTGCCAAATCAAGAAAAAACAGACCTAAAATTGGTATGATCTTGTGGTATCCTGATGGCCCCTCCCCCACTCCTCACAAACTTGATACAGGACTGGCCTATGCTCCCAGGGTGGATCCTTGGTCTCAGTTCTGGAGGAAGCAGAGTAACCCTCATGCACATGCTGGGCACATGTATGTCTAGCCCAATCGGTCTGGTGGTAGCCTGATAGACTCACTATCCCAGAAGTTGCACTGTGTGTAGAAGGTAGTTCACAGAGTTCTCCTACAAAACACTGTGAGAAATCAATCAAGTATCTACCTGGTGCCAGGGATCATTGGCTATAGAACATACAGTATAGTGTCAAGAGATAGCTGTTTCCTATGAAAGAGGGGACATTGGTATATGTGTAAATGGGAGAATTCTTAGGGCCACACATTATGCATTCACATTCACAGAAAGGATCAAGGAGGTCCCTAGGCTTTGGCCTGGAGCTATTCTCTGAAGTCATAGTATGGATAAGATCTGAAGAAGAGCATTCATGCAGGTCAATATGCAAAGACCAGGAAAGGTATTTTCTTTTTTCTTTTTCCCTCTTTTTTTTTTCTTTAAACTCCTGGCATTTAACAAAAATGCTGTCATAACTTTAGCTGGATACAAGCTTAAAGAACAGACAACTCAGAGTCTGAATTCCAGCAATAACACTTTAAATATCAAAAGATCCAGGTTTCAACAAAAAATATAAGATGTTCCAGGATGCTTTTTCTGTGTTGTGATTCAAATTGAATACTACAAAAATGAAATAAATATAAAATTAGCTATTAACCATAGAATTGAGGAACAAAAAAACTATTACACTTACAAACACCAAAAAGCAAAATGCCAGTGAAAGTCCTGTATTATCAGCAGTTACTTTAAATATAAACAGATTAAACTCTCCTGTTAAAAGGCAGAGATGAGCACAATGGGGAAAAAAAACAAACATGACCCAAGTGTTTACAGAACACTCATTTTATATTCAAATGCAAAAGAAGGTTGAAATTGAAAGGATGGAAAAATATACAATGCATACTAATATTAGATAAAAGGGTTTTTAATCAAAAAGTTTTAGAAGGAACAAGAAAGTCACTCTATACCAATAAATCCTTCAATTCAAACAAGAATACATAAGACTTATAAATATATTTGAATATAATAGCAGAGCCCTAAAATATATAAAGCTAAAGCTGACAGATTTAGATGGATAAATAGATGGTTCTTCAGTAATAGTGAGAGATTTCAATATGACACTTTCAATATTGTATAGAAAATAAAGATTAGAGTGGAGATAAATGAAACAGAGAATTAAAATTAGAGAGAATCAACGAAACATAAAATTTGTATTTGGTCAAGATGAATAAAATTGACAAACCTTTAGCATGATGGACAAAGAAAAAAGAGAGAGGGATCAACTAACTAAAATCAGAAATGAAAGGGGGACATTACTGCTAACCCCACAGAAATAAAAAAGATTAAAAGAGGATACTATATACAACTGTACAACAACAAATTAGATAACCTAGATGAAATGGAAAAATTCCTAGAAACACACAAACTACCTTTACTTACTCAAGAAGAAATATAAGATCTTAATAAAAACTACTAAAGAGATTGAATCAATAATCAAAACCCTCCCCAAAATGAAAAGTCCAGGACCAGATGGCTTCAGTGATGAATTTTAGAAAACTTTCCAAGAAAAGTTAATACCAATCCTTCTAAAACTCTTTCAAAAAATTGAAAATGAGGGAATGCTTGGTATCATATTCTGTTAGGCTAACATCCCCTAGTACCAAAATCAGATAAAGATACATCAAGAAAAAGAAATCACAGACCAATGTCCCTTATGAATATAGATGGATAAATCCTATACAATCCAACAACACATTAAAAGAATTATACACCATGATCAAGTGGGATTTATGCCAGGTGTGAAAGAGTGGTTCAAACTAAGAAGATCAATTAATATACATACCACATTAATAGACTTAAGGACCAAAAAAAATGTTCATTTCTATAGATGCAGAAAGGCATTTGAAAAAAATAAAAAATTCCCTCTTTTAAAAAACTACTCAAAAATATTAGGAATAAACAACAAAAAATGACAAAAACAAACAAAATATTAGGAATAGAAGAAATCTTCTTCAATATGACAAAGCATATATATGAAAAATCCATATATAAGATCATTCTCAATGGTGAAAGGCAGAAAACATTCCCTTTAAGTCTAAGAACAATATAAGCGTGCCCAGTATCACAACTGTTATTCAACTTTGTACTGGAAGTGCTAGCCAGACAAATTAAGCAAGAAAAAGACATAAGAGACATCCAAATTGAACAGAAAAGGAAGACTTTCCCATCATTTATAAATGACATGATCCTATACATAGAAAACCATGAAAAATTCATGACAAAGCTACTGGAGCTAATAAATGAATTCAGAAAAGTGGCAGGGTACAATATCACTATGTAAAAATTAGTAATGTTTCTATACATTAGTAATGCCATTCTGAAGAAGAAATCAAGAATTAGTTCAATTTTCAGTAGAAACTATAAGATTCAATTATCTAGGAATAAATTTTACCAAGGATGTAAAGGTCTTGTACATGGAAAACTAGAAATCATTGATAACAGAATTCAGAGAAGACCTAAATAAATGGAAGGACATTTCTTGTTCATGGATTGGAAGACTAAATATTTTTAAGATGTCAACTTTACCCCAGGCAATTTACAGTTTTGATTCAATTCCAGTCAAAATTCCAACAGCCTTCTTTTTAGAAACGAAAATCTTAGCATCAAATTTATATGGAAGTGTTAGTTGCCCTGAGTAGTCAAGACCATATTGAAAAGGGAGGACAATAAAGGACTTATACTTCATGATTTTAAAATTTTTTGCAAAGATACAGTAATCAATACAGCATGTTACTGCAAAGGTCAGAAATATACACTAATGTAATTGAATTGTGAGTTCAAAAATAAACTCTCACATCTATGACCAAATGATTTTTGACAAGGGAGCCAAATTTATTTAATGGGGAAAGAACAGTCTCTTCAACAAGTGGTGCTGAAAAAACTAGACGTCCATATGAAAAAGAATGCAGATGGAGCCTAACTCCCACCATATACAAAAATTAACTCAAAATGGATCAAAGCCCTAAATATATGAACCAAAACTATGAATAAAACCTGGGGAATCATCTTCAAGACCTTATATTAGGCAATGATTTCTCAGGCTTTAAACCAAATGCACAAGCAACAAAATAAATGACAGATAAATGGTCCTTCATAAAAACAAAAACAAAAACAAACAAAACCCAAACAAACAAAAATTTTGCTCATCAAAAGTCCTTGTCATGAAAGTGAAAAGACAAGCTACTCAAGGGATAATATATTTGGAAGCTACATATCTGATAAGGGTTTCATATTCAGATTATATAAAGAAAACCTACAACTCAACAACAAATGACAATTCAATTAAAAATTGACAAAGGAGTTGAATAGATATTTCTCCAAAGAAGATAGACAAATGAACAGTACACCCGTGAAGAGATGCTTTACATAAATAGACATTAGGGCAATTCAAATCAAAACCATGAGAGTCCATTTCACACTCATTATAATGGTTACTAATTAAAAAAAACAAACACCAAAATAACAATTGTTAGAGAGGATGTGGTGAAACAGGAATACTCTTTCATTGCTGGTGGGAGGTAAAATGGTATAGCTACTGTGGAAAATAGTTTGGTGGGTCCTCAAAAAATTAAGTATGGGATTAGCATATGACATGCATGTATATTTATATACAACACAATATTATTTGGCCACAAAAAAGGAATGAAGTTCTGATACATCCTATTAAATGGGTGAACCTCGAAGACATCATATTGAGTACAATAAGCCAGACACAAAGGGACAATTATTGTGTCAACTCATCATCTCACTGAAATGAAAGAGTTAGAATAAGCAAACTCATAGAGTCAGAAACTAGAATGCAGGTAACCAATGCCAGGTTGGGGGGTTGGGAATGGAGAGCTAATGATTAATTGCTATGTAGTTTCTGTTTGGGATAATGGAAAATGTTGGTAATGTATGGTACTGATGATAGTACAATATTGTGAATGTAATTAACACCACTGAATTATATATTGAATGGTCTTAAATGGGAGACCTTTTAAGATATATATACATATATATATATATATACACATATATATATATGTTACTAGAAGAAAAAATTTAAAAACTTCATAGTACTTACAAACAGTGAACCCTAATGCAAACTATGGACTATAGTTAGTTATATAATTATAATAATGTTTCATCAATTATAACAAAGACACCACACTAATGCAAGTTGTTAGTAATAGGAAAAACAGAAGTGGGAACACTATTTTCTGCATGGCTTTCTGTCAAACTACAACTTCTATAAAAACAAATACGAACAAACAAAAATTCACCAAGCCTAAAAAAATCAGTTAATGTAACGGGCAGCATTAATAGAATAAAGACAAGATATGCATAGTAATCTCAAAAGGCATAGAAAAACCATTTTACAATATCCAGTATCCTTTCTTGATGAAACACTAAACAAACTAGTAATAAAAGAAAATTGTCCTAACTTGATAAATGTGTCTACAAAAACCCCACAGCACACATCATAATTAATGGTTAAAGACTTAAAGACTGAAGACTTTCATCCTAAAATCAGGAAAATACACAAGAATGTCAGCTCTCACCACTTATTCAACATTGTGCTGGAGGTTCTAGCTGGGGCGATTAAGCATGAAATAGAAATAAAAGACATTCAGATTGAAAGTACAAAATAAAATAAACTCTATTCACAGATGACATGATCTTGGATAAATAAAATCTTATGGAACACATAATAAACTGTTAGAACTAATAAAGGAGTTCAGCAAGGTTGAACTATACAAGATCATTATATGAATATCAATTGTATTTCTAAACACCAGCAATTTACAATAAAAATAAAATTAAGAAAACAATTTCATTTATAATATTGTAAATCTAATATGTGTAGAAATAAATTTATGAAAAGTAGAGTAAAATTTATGCACTGAAAACCACAAAGAAAATTTGGAAAGGAATTAAAGAAGACCAAAATAAATGGAAATTAGTCCCATGTTCATGGATCAGAAGTGTTATATTGTTAACACTGCAATTGACCAACAGACTGAATGTCATATCTATCAAAATTCTACCTGGATCTTTCACAGAAATTGTCAAGTTCATCCTAAAATACAGATGGAAATGCAAAGGACACAGAGTTGTTAGAACAATCTTGAAAATAAGGAACAAAGTTGGAGAACTCCTTCTGGATTTCAAAACTTACTATAAAACTATAGCATTCAGCACAGTTTGGTACTGGCATAAGGATAGACACAGAAAATAGAGAATACAAAAATAAATCCTTATATTTATGGTTAATAGATTTTTTCTTTTTTTTGTTTTGCTGGGTTTTTTTCTTTTGTTCTTTGTTTTTTTTTCTTATTTTTTTATTAATTGGCTTTTGATAAGGGTGACAAGATTATTCAAAAATTGTCTTTTCAAGAAATTTTGCTGAAACAAATATATGTTTTCATGGAAAAAATGAAATTGGACCTCTACCTTACACTGCACTAAACAATTGAGTCAAAATGCATAATTGACTTAAATATAAGTTCTAAAACTTTAAACATTATAGAAGAAACATATGGGTAACCTATAACCTTAGTTTAAGAACAGTGTTTTAGAGATGGAAACGAAAGCATACACAGCAAGAGAAAAAGTAGATAAACTATGACTTATCAAAATTAAAAATGAAACATATGTCCATCCAAAAATGTACACACAAGTATTCGTAGCAGCATTATTCATAATAACCAAAAAATGGAAACAAACTAAATGGTCATAAACTGTTTATTGGACAAAAAAAAATATGGTATATGCATATAAGGGAATATCATTTAGCCATATAAAAGAATGAAGTACTGATAAATCTACAAAATGGATGAACCTTGAAAATATTAAGTGAAAAAGCCAGTCACAAATGGTCATATATTATGTGACTCCATTTATATGTAAAGTACAGAGTAAGTAGATCTATAGTGACAGTTTCTGGGAGTAGGAGAGGATGGGGGGTGATTGCTAATGATTAAAGGATTTCTTTTTGGTGTGATGAAAATATTCTATAACTGCAGAGTGGTGATGATTGGAAAACTCTGAATACACTAATTATTTGTGAATTATACACAGGGTGAATTTTATAGTGAGTTAATTATATCTCAAAACTATTATAAAAATGCTTCATTCTTTCAAGTGCACATGGGATATTCATAAATTTGACTATATACTGGGCTATGAAAACTTTAATATAGAGTATATTAATTAATCAAAGTAGAAATAAACTAGAAATTAATAACTTAAAGATTAGAAAATTCCCATATGTTTTGAAAGAAAGGAATTGTTCTTCTAAGCGAACCAATAGATCAAAAAGGAAATTGTTACTGAAATTAGAAAATATTTTTAAATAAATCAATATATAATGTCACAAACTTAATTGTGAACTAATTAGCCAAGGAAAATTTATAACCTACTGTGTGATTCCATTTGCATAAGTTCAAAAGCAGTGAAAACAGATCAATATTTTTGGATGGAAGAAGTGTGATTCCTTTGGGAAAAGTGGAAGGAGTAACTGGGAATGGTGCTTGGGGAATTCTTCAGGCCAATTAGGAGGGTGTGATCAATTTGTGGAAAAGCATCAAGCTTACAGTCATGATTTGTGTACTCTGCTATATTTATGTTATGTACAGATATTGTTGATCAAACGTTTTATTTACAAAAAAAAATCAATGCAAAATGTCAAAATAGTAAAGACAACTATGAAGAAGGAGAACAAATGTTTAGGAATTAGATGATCAGATATCAAATCCTTTCTAAGATGGCAACATTAAGACAAAGCGGCATAAGCCCAGGGATAAGGCAAAAGACCAATGGATTTGAATAGAGAGAAAGAAATAAACTAGCAGACCTCAACACTTTTTCTTTTCTGTTTTATGACAAATGTGACTTTGTAGATCAGTGGGAAAAGGCTGATTGTTTTGGTAAATGTTGCAGGATTATTGGTTATTCAAAATGAAAAAAAAATTGGCTATTACCTTTTGCCATACATATACATACAGAAAAACACAATCAATTCTTGGTGGATTTTAGATCTGAAGGAGTACTAGAAAACATGGGGAAACCATACCCATTTGGTACATAAAGTTTTCTTCCAAACAGGACCCCAAAAAGTATCAACTATAAATGCAAACACTTATAAATTATATTACACTAAAATTAACAATGTCTATCCATTCAAAGAGGCCATTAAAGAAGTGGGGAAAAAAAACTAGAGTAGGAAAATGTTTGTAATAAATATAATCAAGAAAAGGACTCATTTCAGAATATATAAAGATATTCTACAAAGTAATATAATAACAGGCAAACTAATTTTTAAAAAGTAGGCAAGAGGTTTGGACATATCTTCATTGAAGAAGCCCATAGTAGGCACTGAATAAATAGTTTTTTAATTGATAAATTCAAACTTAGCTGAAGGGTAGGTAAATAAATACAGTGATTATCAGGAATCTCAGTAACCTCTGTCTCAAGCATTGGTGATCATGATACATGACTTTGAATATTCCAATAAAGCTTTATAACAGTGCCCCTTTACCTGAGAAATATTATAAGGTAAGTGTTGTAGTAAATGGTCAAGGAAAGGACAGAAAGCTGGAGAGGATGCTAAATCTTTGGTCAGTCATTAGAAGTGGGATAGACAGGATTTTTGTCCCAGGTTCTTCACTCTCCTGTATCCACACTCTTTGTCACATACTTTTGCGGGCCCTCCTTTTGAAGCTAGAATGTGCCTGTCTGTTTGACTTTGAACTTGTTTATCTGGCCTTGTTCTAGCAAATGAAGTGTTAACATATATCACATAAGGAGAGGCTTGGAATGTGCTTATGTCTCATTGGTCTTTGGATACTCGGCTATGCCATTGCCCTGGGAAGAGCTCCCCAAGGTAGCTTCTGTCTCTTCAGTCGAGACACAGAAAGAACACACAAAGACTAGAGCTAGACAGGTGGACTCAGCTTAGATGCTTTGGCCCAGAGATCTGTGATGGTTATTTTGTGTCATTAGCTTCCTGACACGTTAATTGATTTGGTATAAGTTTTGTGAATCTGGATAATAACATGTTCTTAAATGTATATAATATAATTAAGCTATTGAGTCAGTGATCTCATTATAATCCCACTCTTTTTCATTGACATAGGCAGGAAGTCTTGGCATTAATTGACTTTATAGAAGGGGAAATGGAGGCTCAGAGATTTGGCTAAGACCACAATTATTATGTGACAAAATCAGGATTCAAGCCAAATCTATCTGACTCCCACAGTATTGTAATCTCCCATTCCACTATCCTGTTTCTACAGAAATTAAGATGAAGGTTTAGGATGATAACAAAAGAAAATACAACAATATATATAATATATTTTTTCCATAAAAAATTGCTTGAAGCTCCCCCCAATTTTTTTTTAGTAGATTTACCATTGGAGATCTAAAGACTAACTTTATTTTTACCTTAACATTTCCCATAATCCTGTCTGTGACAAAACCCAGGAAGAATCTGAGTTAGAAAATGAAGATTGGTGAGGAACGCAGGGGGAATAAAACAAGAAAACAAGCAACAACAGAAGAACATTAGTCTGATAATCCAGAAACTGAAACAATCAACCCTTATTTAATGCACATGTGTAGACTGAGTTGGTTCCCTAATAGTGAGGCAGTAGGCAGTGATTAATGACTAGAAGAAATCAGTAAAGAATTCTTCCTAAGCTCTGAATTGTGCCCTGAATATAAAAATCTGCTGGAACAGGTGACACGTTGCCAAGGGTTCCGAGGAACAGACAGAAGAAATTGCAGATCTGCCAACAATTAATTTCCAAAGACAGAGAGAAATGGTGACGTAACAGTGTCACAAAATAATGCAGAAAGCTTTGTTTTTATTTTTCTTTCTGTCTGAAGAGTGGTAAACCAGACTATAGTTTTATTATCTGAGCTACAGGAAAAGACAAAATGCAATAATTAAGAAATCCAAAGACTGTCATAGAAGACAATATGAAGCAGGAAGTTGAGCAATTACCTAAAGTACCCAAAAAGCTCAGATCAGAACTTCATTTATATTTGCCATATTTCTGGATTTTTATCATGCTTTGTACAAGTATTGTTAAAGATCCATGGCCCCATTAACACACTGAGAAGGCAGTACATCCAGTGCACAGAGTGTCCAGTGCACAGTGCTGCTTCAATAAGGTGGGCCAGAGACAGATCACTCAAACCTGAAAGTCTATGTTTTCAAACCGTTCATGGTCTCTCAGTGTTCTTTGGATAATGAATGTCGGGGGTTAAAGGGAGGGTTTTCATTTCAAAAACATCACATGGCAGCAAGTTTAAAAACAGAGCAAAAAGACAAATATTTTGTGGAAAGGACAATTAGAAGACCATTATAATCTTCTGAAAAAAGATGTAATAGTGGCTTGGACTAGACAGGAGGTAAAAGTGAGCATACCCTATGGTGTTCTGAATTCCAGGATTTGGAGGGTCTCTATCTGTCCCTCCAACTTTGCTCTTTCTCATGGGCCCTTGAACCTTCTCTAAGAGGCTGTGTACCTCTGTTTTCCCAGATGACTTCCCAAGGGAGGCCTGTACCACGGGTTCGAAGGCTTGCTAAGAGAGGGGTTGCTGTTAGTGGGAGAGCGGTGGATAATGCAATGTATTCTGGCCCCTTTAAGTGAGGGTTAGAGGTTGGAATGGCAAGACAAATAGGTTGGTCTAGGGTCCGGGGTTAAGTTTGGACCAGTGATACATATAATTTTGTCAGAGCTGTGTACAAATTAAAGGCAGTTCTGGTAATGAGGAGAGAGAAAAATAAAAAAGGCCAGGATGCATGATCTTGAAATTAGCAAGTAGGTGGAAAGCATGATAATACCTTTTTAAAGAATAATGTTTTTAAATTTCCACCATTTTTAATATTCTGAAGTATTTTCCTATTGATTTTTTCCCCAAATTTATTGGCACACTACTTCAATGAGGTATAATTTCCCCCATTTTACAAATGAAGAAATTGAGGTTCATATGCATCAGGAATAGACAAAATTTTCTGTTTGTTAATATTTTTGGCTTTGCAGGCAAAATGTTTACTGCTGCAACTACTCATCTTTGCCACTATAGCTCAAAAGCAGCCTGAGACCAGATGATATGAAAAGTAATGGGTGCATTCCAATAAAATTTAATTATAGAAAAGGGCAGCCCATGGGTTGAAGTTTGCAAATCCCTGATGAAGACTGTTATTATCTGATTGAATTAAGCAGCATATGTGAGTCTAGAAGTCAGATTCTTGGGTTTCTGGATCTTTGCTGTCTACTCTAAATTACTTAACTAATAGAGTCAGATAATTCTAGTGTCTAAAAGACGTAGAAAACACCTCAACTAAACTTATTCTTATAAGGTCCATAGTAGTCAAGTGGCTGCCCAAGGTCACATGGCTCTTTAGAGTTGGAGATGTGACCAGGATCAGGGCTCTTTAATCCAATCTTTTGTTCTTTCTGTTTGTCCTCTGCAAAAAGCCAATGACTTCCATGAACTGACTAAGCCTGATTTGGACACCCTCTTGGGTTCTTTATTTATGATATCTCCTTGGAGGAGGGTGAGCCAGAACCTAAAGAAAATTATAGCAGCAGAATAGGCAAAATTAGGAAAGGCTGCTTTAGTACCCTCTAGGTTTGCAAAGTGATTGATTCTGGCTATGAAATTCCTAATTCTGCTGGTCATTTTTTTAAAAAAAATCTGAATAACTTAGCATTTACCTCAGATTGCTATATCACTTTATGCATACATTTTATACCACATTCTGCTATCATTGTTATGGCTGTTTTGTTATGTTTATGTGTGTGCTTCTGCAGAAGACATGGAGATGGGCATGCAACCTCCTTGAAGCTATAATATATAGCATATATATTTATAATATATATGCTATGATATATATATATAATATAATAACAGGGAAGTGTCACATTACAGGAAGCCAAAAATAACTTGACGTTTGCTCAAGTGTTTTACCTCTGATTACTTCTATGATATAAAATCCCCACTTTTCTCCTGATCACTTTCCTCCTACCCCATTAGTTAATGTGTCTATGCCTTTCACACTCCCAGAAAAAAATGCCTCAGAAAAATTATTCCCCTTCCCTAGCCATCACTCTTCTTCTCTTCCTACATCTGCTCTGTCTCCAGATCATGTATCAAAAATATCCTAAGACACAACTGGCAAAATACTTCTCAAAGGATGGAGATAGGACCAAATAGAGCAAAGAAGTAAAGTCAGAATCTTCTTCACAGGAAAGAGAATATGCAAAAATGTCAGGATTACTCATACCTGAATGTTTATCCAGGCACATTAAAAAAAAAAAACCTTTTACTAAGAATCCATCAACATTCATAGTTGTTTTAGCAATTATAACAAAGGCCTCTTTTTGGAGACAAAGTGTCTGCTGGCTGGCTGACAAATATGTTTGATAATAAAACTTAAGCATGTCAAACACAACTGATAGCGTTCCTTGACTCTTGTTATAGTTGGAAAACAATTCAGAAGACTTAATTTATTTAGAGTTTAGTAAACCATTCAAGAAAGTTCTATTGGGAAATCTAATAGAGAAATTAGAAGCAGTCTGTCTGATTAAAAGTACTGGAGTCCATCTACATAAAACTGACTGACAGACAATAAAAAAGGTAATTACCATCAGTACAACATCAAATAGGAGATAAGATTAAAGGATTAGATTAGAACAGCCACCTGTGAAGGCAGAATTTGAAATTTAAAGTGCAATTGCAGCCAGACAAGTAACCATTTAAGATGACAATTTTGTAGTAAAACACTTTTATGTTCTTCACTTTTATTAGGAAGTGAAATAAAATGAAATACCAAACAAATATCTCCAAGTTCAGGTTTGTTTTAAGAATAAGAAACAAAAAACGGTACAACAATATTCATGTAAAAATCTGCATGCAAATGTCGTTAGCAGTTTTATGCATAAGCATAAAAAATTGGAAGCACTAAAATGTCCTTCAATAGATAAATGTATAAACAAATTGTGGGATGTGGTATATCCATACAATGGAATACTATTCAAAGATTAAAAGGAATGAGCTATCATGCCACACACAGAATGGAAAACCTTCAATGTATAATGCTAAATAAAAGAAGCCAACCTGATAATGCTACATACTCTATGACTATATTTATATGGCTTTCTGGAAAAGCCAAAACTATAGAGATGGTAAATTGATCTTTGGGTGCCAAGGGTTTTTGAGGGAGGGAATATTAAATAGGTGAAGAACCAGGGATTTTTTTAGGGTGGCAAAACTAATATGTATGATATTTTAATAGTGGATAGATGGACTATGTTTGTAAAAAGCCATAGAACTTTATAGCAGAAAGAGTGAAACTTAATGTATGCATCTTAAAAGAAAAAATATTTATTTAGGAGGTAGGAGGAATCCCAGGATGGAATGAAGAATGGGATAAAGAAATTGAATGGTACCATAAATTTGTTGAACAACCTCACTAAAAAGGCTGGGGAAATGGATTCTGACCTAAGCAACTTTGGAAATGGGTAAAGTCTGAAAGACTAAAGGCAAAAAGAACTGTACTAAAGCATTGTATGCTAGTTGACAAAGTTCTCCTCACCATGGTGGAATGGGCTAACAATTCTGAAACAGCTATGCCTGTAGACTGGTGTTGAACAATTAAGTAAATGTATGATGGATGGTGGGAACCAGGTTTCTGATTGTTGAAGTGGGAAGTTTCAGATAAGTAAGAGAAAAAAGTTAGAATGATACATGTAGTAATGGATTAGAGTTAGAGATATTAGTATTAGCTCGTGTTTAACTTAATGAAGATAGAGAAAAACTTACTGATACATATATATATACACACACATATATATATATATCCTTATTCTGATAGCTGAGAGGTCCTAGGAAACCCCCAATAAAAATGCACACACTTAATGTTCAGATCTTATTTCCAAAACTATTCTCCAAAATTCTCCAAAATAAGGGACCAGGGATCTGTGAAGAAATTCTAGGACTAGAACATGAAATATACAAGATAAGATAAGAGCATCTTTTGGGCCAGAAGGTAAAGAAATATTCAACACACACACAATGATGGGGGCATGTCAAAGGTACATAGGACCCAAATGCAAGAGCACTCAATGTCCAAAGCTGGAAAATTTGAAAAAATAAATAAAGTAATATTAGATTATAGCACAAAGTATAAAATAATTGTCTTTGAGTCCATACTGATAGAAATAAGAGAAATAAGAGATTGATTAAAGAAGTAATTGAAGAGGAGGTAAATCGTAATTCCCAATCCTTAAATGTTGACTGCATATGGTGACTTCCCAAAAATGAGAAACTTTAAAGAGTAGAAACATGAAAAACACTCTATCAGTCAGGTGATCAATGTTAAAATCAACAGCCAAAAGTCACGTCAATAATATATACTCTTGATAAGATGTAGTGAGAATGGCATTTCACCACTATAGTCTTCCTCCCCCAAACCCAAAACCCCATTCTAATCATGAGAAACATTAGGCAAATCCTAACTGAAGAAAATTCTACAAAATGCATGATCAGTACTCCTCAAAACTGTCAAGGTAATAAAAAACAAGGAAAGTCTGAGAAACCTATCATAGTCAAGAGGAGACAAAGGACAAATGATGTCCAAATCTAATGTATCCTAGATGACATGCTGGATAAGCAAAAGGGCATTGCACAAAAACTAAGAATGTGAATAAAGTATGTATCAATATTGGTTAATTAATATTGACTTACAATGCCAAATGTACTGTATTAAGGTAAAATATTAATAATAGGAGAATCTAGGTGTGAAGTTTGTGGGAATTCTTTGTACTAGCTCCACAATTTTCTTTAAAACTAAATCCATTGTAAAATAGTGTTAATTAAAAAATGTAGAATTTCAGATATGAAATATTTTATTTAGTAAACATGGCTCAATGCTATGCACTGAAAGAATATTATAATAACTAGCTCTTGGACTCTTTCTATAGCATTTGAGAATTTGATTTTAGGATCTGTCACATCCTCTCTTACTAGATATAAGTTTCATGACAGTGATTTGTATCTTATTTATCTTTATGTTCTCACAGTGTCTATCACATTGGCTTGTAAATATAAGTGTTCAAAGAGTGTTGGCAGATTTGAAATATATATTGATGGAATGGTTAAGTCACAGCACTGTGCAAAGAATGAAATGGGAACAAAAAGAATTTAAACAATCATAACTACTGCAAAAACAGAGATGAATCATTCATTTTAGAAGTGTATATTGAGCACATAACATGGGTTTAGTGGTCAGTAGTTGTAATCAATGTTCTTGGCAGAATCAAAGGAGAGGTTAAACTTCAACTGGTACTTGAAGATTGAGTCGTAGTATGAGTAGCATTTGAATAAATGCTCAAGAAGAAACTTGCACTTGCACCCTCCACTGGCAAATTATTGATATTAGAAATAAGTATGTACTGTGTATGCCCACAGTGCCTCAATAAATATTTGTTGAAATGAAAACACAGTATGATTTTAACATTCATATATTTAACAATCACCATTCCTACTTTTGGGAGTGGCTGAAAAGATACATGATATAAAATCACATAAAGTCAGGTTGAGTTAAATTGATGCCTCTATACTACAATTACAAATTGCTAAGAAGTTGGTGTGCAAAATTCACAGAGCCTCTCTAACCACTCATTACTCCATTTCAGGCTAGTTTTGTTTCCATGTATTTAATACACGAAAACTCCTATTTATAAATTGTCTAGTTTATTTCAGTTAATTTTAAGAAACTTTAAAACATGGCAAAAATTATGCATGAAATAAACATTAAAAGGAGTATAAAAGTGTAATCAATAAAAAGTAAGTCTGTTTCCCAAAATAGAACCCCCAAATTTTGATATACAGTACTATTTTTCATAGTCCTGTGTATCCTTTCATAGATATTCCATACTTAGAAAATCAGGTGTTTTAATCCTCTTCCAAACAAGATAGATACTGTGGCAGTTTGATATAGTTATGAATTCCAAAAATAGATATTGGATTATGCTTGTAAACTGGTCTCTTCTTCTGGGCGTGATTAAGTTATGATTAGGGCTTTGATTGGGCCACGTCAGTAGGACGTTGAGTGTTGAAGACATAAAACTACACAGCAGAGCAAAGGAGTTAGTTGGAGTTTTGAGTTGGAGTTTTGATGTTGGAGCTCTGATGTGGAGTTTTAATGCTGGAGCCCACGGAAGTAAGCACATAGAGGAGCTTGGTCGTGAGGAAGGAGAGAAGGCTCCAGAAAAAGAGAAGAGGTGTTTGCTTGATAGTCTACAGCTGGCCTTGTGGAGTGACGCAAGCCTGAGCCCGGAAAGAGGCAAACCCTGGGAAGAGAGGAACCCAGGAAGCCTGAACCCTGGCAGATATCAGGAGGCATCTTGCTCTACCACGTGTCAACAAACTTTGGTGAGGGTAGTAACTTATGCTTTATGGCCTGGTAACTGTAAACCTCTACCCCAAATAAATACCCTTTTGTAAATGCCAACAGATTTCTGGTATTTTGCATCAGCACCCGTTTGGCTGACTAATACAGATCCACTTCATTATTTTTCCATAAATTGAATGTATTCTGTTGGCAATATTTTTTAATATATATAACCTTGCCCCTAGTGATGAATATTTAGCTTATTTTTAGTCTTTTGCTCTAGCTAACAGTGTGGTGCAGATCTTCCTTTACTTACAAATATGTGTAAAGTATTTAATAAATACATAATCTGTAGAATAAATTCTTAAAAATGTTTTCCTAACAAAAGTTATGTGTATTTATTTTTTAAAAATTTAATATTATATTTTTATTATATTGCCAAATTGATCTCAAAAGAGATTGCACCAAATTATGTTCCCCAGCATATATTTCACCACATCCTTACCATGTCACATCAACCTTGTCAAATCTGACCAAGATTTAAATGTAGGGTCTGAGGATATACACAAGATTCAAGTGATAGTTATTTGAAGTTATAAGATACATGTGTGTATTGGTCCTGGTACTAGCAGAAACAGAGCTTCATTAAACTCTCTTTGATAAGGCATGAATGTTTCTGCTAAGACCCCAACTGATTTGCACTTGTAATTTTGAATAAGACTTGTTTCTTGTGTATGTCCTTACATTCCACATTTAACCTCCATGAGTGGGCTGCCTGGCAGAGTTGTGGCATTGAGTTAGAGGAAAGCATTACGAAGTGCAGTGCAGCAGGAAAGGACCATTCACTATCCTCCACTGTCCAATCACTTGCTGGTGTCTACCATGGACTAAACCCAACTGAAATTAGAGGGGAAAGGAGGCTGGTTGAAGTAGTCTATGGAAGTTAGCTTTCTGAGGCTCAAGGCAGGGATAGAAAAGGGTTGAGAGTGGATCTGGAGAGGTAAATAAAAAATAAAAACACATAACAGGTATCCACCAATTTTTACATTACAGTTTTCATTTTTAATCCCTCAGGAATGTTAATGATCTGCTATGAGAATTTTATATAGACCTAACTGGGTAATGGCTTTCCTGTTGAATATGGAAGAGGCCAAATCTTTTAAAACTGGAATTATAGAGTTTTTTGAATTTGGCATTCCCTAAGAGACCTTTGTTTTACCATGTTATTTTTAAAATGCAGAAATGTAGACCCAAAAAAGTGACTTTTCAAAATGTAGACGTGGTAAGAGAAAGTGCTTGAGTCTAAACACAATAGAATTGATCTTCCTAAAGCCTCTGAGATTTTCCTTCAGCTATACATGAAGGGTCTCAAATAACTGTCTGAGGAATTAACACTTTTTTTTCTAGAGACACATTCATTTTGTGGGTATTCTTTCGCAGCACTTTTTCTCTGAGTAATGTACGTCTATTCTGATTAAATACTGTGCTACTCTATAACTGAATACATGTAATTGCTTTAGATTACATTTTAAGACAGTTTTCCTTTAAAACATTGCATTTCTCAGATAGAATGTTGGGCTTCCATTGAGAAGTTATATAAAGATGTTTCAACTAAAAAAGAAAAAGTGCTCATATGTATGTGTATGTGTGTTTCACTGTTATAACTTAATAAAAATTAGATCACATCATAAAATAGTATGAAAACATACAAATGCTCTTAAAAATGGGAACAAACAAATAGAATTTGACATGATTTCCTCATTGCACCAATAGTGCCAGGTGGGATATTAAAAAGAAGGCAAAGAATTCTTAAAGCTGGAATATTACTTTCAAACCCCCCACCCCCACTATTTTACACATGAGAAAATGTAGGAGGGAGGGCTAATGAAATCTGATTCTCTCAATTGAATATTAGAACTGAAATTTACAAAATTTTTCCAAGGGTTATAGACTAAAGTAAAAAGAAAAGAAAAAAAGATGCTGAAATAAATCAAAGGAAGTCTGCTGCCCTGGGTCATGTGATGGAGCATAGGAACACAGACAAGCCAGTGAGAAAGGATTATGCAGCCTAGGAGCAGGGAGTAAGATATGGGAAAAAAAAACATGCCATGAATCATACCTGAGACAGTTGGGGAGGCAAAGAGTACCTACCGTATTTGTGGCTCTTGTTCCTATAAAGTCTGGTTGTACTTCTCTTCCTAAAGCTATAAGATGTTATCACATATGTAATTGACAAAGCCAGTGGGTTTCTATTTGTTCTAACAAAATTAACTTGGCTAATATAGAAGTTCTCTGTTGCCCCATGTTTTCTTTTCTTAAATCACAAATTTTGGTTATCATAAATTAGTATTCTACCTATTAAGATAGCCCTGTTTTTGAAAGCTCCACAGTACACTGATAGAAACCCCAGAAAAATTTATATATTATACACACCCTCATACAAAGTAGAAGTGACTTTTCACTAATGGAATATTGGATTCAGATAGTCCCTTCCATGAATTTAGGCATATTCCCTGGAAGTACTTTCTAAAACCCAAAGGACTCAGGTGTGTTTTTTGTTTGGTTGGTTTTTGTTTTATTGCTTTTCCTGTTGTTGCATTACCAAGTCCTAAAAAAGATTTTACTGAAGACAGGCCCTTTGTTAAGTATGTAATTATAGAACCCAAGAGACCTTAATGTCCTCTAACATCTTCTGATAAACTTAAATGTTCAAAGGCTTTGATGAATGCTCAAAAGCAAGATTAGAGAACCAACTTGCCAGGAGCTCTAATGTCATTTAAGGGCAAACACTTTATAAATGCAGCCCAGCCTGTATTAGAGGTAGCCATGATCTGAGAAATAACAAAGTTTTTCAAAATCTCAACAGCCCTTCAGATGAAATGAAATGAAAAGACTTCAAATTCTAGGTCCTTTCACCCTTCTTCTGGTCTATAACCACACATAATATGATAGTTTTGAGAAGCCTGAAACATTGCTAAAATATTATTTAAAAGGAAAAAGAAAAATAGAGAAAAATAAAATAAAAGGGAAAAAAAAAAAAGGATTGCTATACTTGAAAAGACTAAATACTCTCGAGTTACTCTGAAACACCTTCCTCTACTCCCAAAACATTTACTAATAATCAAAGAAAGACTGAGAGAGTGAAAGGAGATTTCTTAAGTACCCGGTATCTTGCTTTAAGGCATGATTAATAAGTAAACACACCTGTGTCTAAAGCATACCTTGATGTCTAGCACCAGTGCAATTTTGACTCATGTGTAGCCCAATTAATCAGCAACTACCTGCTAGAGCAAAGGTTGTTTAATTAGAAGTCTGGGGCTAAAATTTATCCAGCTACGTGGTCTAACATTCTTCAAACTATTTTTATTTAGTCCTCAATATTGAAAAATAGAAGAATTGCCCATAAAATTCTGGATTTCTAGCCAGTCATTAAAATGAATAAACAGTGTCAACAGTGGGCCAGCATTGCGACCTCTGAGACACAGCTATTCTCTTTAGATAGAACATGAGTAGTTGAATTCCCCCTTTGTCCCTAGCCCACTTCATTCATTTAAGCCACTTGTCTGGCTCTTTCAGGCAATGGAATTGGCTATTCCCTTAGGTTTCATATTAAAAACTCTTGGTTTTCCTGAGCTGCTATGACAAACAAAAAAAATGTTTGGCTTATAAAACAAGAATTTATTGACTCACAGTGTTGAGGCTAGAAGAAGTCCATTTCGGTGCTGGCTGCTGGGGATACTTGGAGTTCCTTGGCTTGTATCCCCATCTTGCATCACATGATGTTGTCCTCTCCTTTCTCATCTGGGTTCTGTTGACTTTGGCTCCCGGCTCCTCCCTGTGATTTTCTCTGACTCTGGTTTCCAGTTTCTTTCCGATTAAGATCCAACCTCGTTCAGTTGGGCCATACCTTAATTTAAAATAGCATCTTCTGGGGATCCTATTTATAATGAGTTCCATGCACAGGAACGTAGATTAAGATTAAGAACATGTCTAAATTATGAGTACATAATTCAATCTATTACAACAACTTCCTGCCATATTGGTGTTTCCTTAGAAACATCCATTTTGTCTTTCCACACAGAATCCTTCCATATATTTGCCACATTGTGCTATAGTGGTTAAGGACGTGGGCTTTGTATTCATACTGCTTTGGTTCAAATTCTGGCTTCACCATTTACTAGTTGTGTGAACTTTGGAAATTCATTTAATAATTTTCTGACTCAATTTTCTCATCTAAGTAAATGGAGTTTGTAATACTTCTAAGTTCACTGGAAGCATTGAGAGCTCAAGCTCACAATAAGCTCATTGTGAGCACTGATTGAGTTAAAAAGACTACACTATCCTCACAAATTTGATTCATGAAGTAAACTCAATATGGGAAGCTCTGGATTCACACATGTAGACTTTATTTTACTAATAGAATATGTCTTTTTTTTTTTTTTTGTAATTGATGTTTCTTTTATTACACCCTCTACCCTAATAATCAGCTTCATTATATCCAAGGATCTTATAATTTTATTATCTTTGTCCTTGTACTATATTCTGATTTAATAACAGGAAAAAACCACTTCTTGACAATAATGTTTAAAGTATCCAACAGCCAGAAATAAGTCAAATAGAAAACTTCTTTGTCTTGTTTTTATATAAGACCACATATTTACCAGGGATGATAAATATATGACACCCTTACAAATTTTGCCTTATCCTGGGCCTGTGGTAGGTGAAAACTAATCCATTTTGGTAATCTTTCAAAAGAACTTAGATTTGGCCCCATAATCCTAATCAGAATGATTCAGAAAGTCATTATGTTATTACTGGAGTTGACTCAGCTATTGAAAACCATAGCTATTTTCCCATCTTAACTATACTATCATTCTGCTATTCAAGTTCAAAATCTAAGAGCCATTTTCAAATCCTTTCTTTCCTGGTATAGAGCATCAGCTTCAATATTCTATCAATTATAATCTTATAATGTCTCTTGATGTTTTCTCTTTCTATCCATTTTCATTGTCATTGCTTTGGCTTGGTCCTTCATTGCCTTTTACTTGGTAGGCTTGCTAGCTTCCTAAAAGTCTCCTGCCTCAAGTCCCCTTAAGGTAATTATATGCAAATTGATTTTCCAGTAGCACAGGTTAAACCATGCCTTTCCTTCTTTTGAGACTCTTTGGAGTCTTTCTAGTTGCAACACAATAAAGGCCTAATTAGACTTGATTTTTCTTAAGTCATGCCTCATGCTTTGTTTGCTTATCCCATCCCTCGTGCTCCACCTCTCTATTTCCACATTTAAAGTATATGTCCATCCTTCTAATACCAACCTCATTATGAAGTACCTCAGATGCTT
>JAQZBX010026439.1:0-28948 GCA_029593785.1 Cabassous unicinctus | reverse complement strand
GATCATGCTTGTCCGGACCAAAATGGCGCACTTCCGCCTTCTTCTCCACCTGAAAAGCGGAACCTGCTATATCCGGAACTTCCCTTTTCCTCTTCTGACGAAAGCAGGAAGCTACCCCTCCCCAATCCCGCCCACCATCCGGATACTGCGTCTCTTCCGGCGAAGCCCCCTGACCCCCCCCTCCTGCCCCTTCCACCCCTCTGGTGCTGGGCCCGCCCCTCACCCTTCTGAGCTGCTTCAGCCCTCTCATCCCTGCCTCGCATGATACCCACCCACTTACCGACGAGCTATCATCCCCCCTCAGCCCTACCGCTACACCATCCTTCGCTGCCGCCGCAGCTTCCCTCCAGTGCCCAGCTGTCCCTTTGCCCCATGGCTTCCTCTCTGGTAGCCACACTCCTCAACACCACCCTTCGTCTCGCCCTGCCTCCTTATACCCCATTAACCTTACCCCCAATGCTCAGCGCCCCCTCCCCTGGTACCCATACAACCCCTCTGAAGTCAAGCGCCTCCGTGAAGCAGTGAAGGAGGCCGGTCTGGGAAGCCCCTTTGCACAACAAATCCTCACAGACATCTCACTCAACCTTAACTTGCCTTACAACTGGCAAGCCGTGGCGCGGGCTATTCTCACCCCTGGCCAATATATTAACTGGCGCGCTCACTTCCAAGACCAGGCAGAGCAGCAAACAAAGGCTAACCAAACCCAGGGCATAACCTTTCCTCTAGATGCCTTTCTAGGCATTGGTAACTTCGCTAATCCCACAGCATACACTCGTGTGTCTGCGCTCTTTTGGGATCAGCTCCGTGGCGTCGCCATGCGTGCCTTTGGAAACTGTTCCGCTATAAAAACAGAAACCTTCACCAAGCTTACACAAAACAAAGATGAGGACTTTTCCTCCTTTGTCTCTAGAGTTCAGGAAGCCTGTGCTCGTAAAGTCACTAACGAACAGGCTCAAGCGGCCCTCGCCCGAGAGCTTATTCTTGAGGGAGCCAATACGGTCTGTAAACAAGCCATTGCCTCCAAACGAGATGGCACCATCCATGATTGGATCTTAGCCTGTAAAGACCTTGATCAGTCCACCCATGCCTTAACCACCAGCTTTGCCTCAGCTCTTGCCCTAGCCCTAGGACCTTGCTTCCGATGCGGCCAAGAGGGGCACTTCGCTCGAGAGTGTCCCAATACTGGTCCCAACCACCCTGAGAGGCCACCCACACCCAGGCGGCCCTCAGGACCCTCCGTGCCAGCCACCCCATGCCCTAAGTGCAAAAGAGGGTATCACTGGGCCCGAGACTGCCACTCTAAATCTAATATAAATGGCAAACCTTTAAACTCCACAAGGGGCAGGTCTCAGCCCCGCACACAAGAGACCCGGCTTCCAAAGCCATAAAATGGACCATCCCTATTCGCCTAAACTGACCAACCCTGAACCTAAAGGTCAAGGACAGCTGGTATACTGGCACGGCAGACACTGGAGCTGAAGTGTCCTGCTTCCCTGAGTCTTACACTCATATAACACCCACTAAGCCTGGTCCACCAGTTCAAGGCGCTACTGCTGAAGGGCCCTCTCTTCAAGCTACCATTCTGGTCCCATGGCAAGACGAAGAAGGACACTCAGGTGTCTTTCAACCCCTTTACGTCCCAAACCTTACCACCATTCTCTGGGGCCACGACATTATAGAACAGATGGGAGTAACTATCTCCTCGGGTGCCACGGATAACCCCGCTGCCTGCCCTATCTCCCTCATCCAAGTGGGGGCCGTCCCATCATTGGGCCATCACACCCCTGGGAATTCCCCCCAAGCATACAGGCCATTGCTCGATTAAGTCCACCTACACCCATTCCTCTTACCTGGGACACAGAGGAACCTGTTTGGGTTGAGCAATGGCCCCTACTGTCCCATAAACTAACAGCCTTTCATGAATTAGTAAAAGAACAATTACAACTCGGACACATAGAGAAAAGTTACAGCCCTTGGAATTCTCCTGTTTTTGTTATTCAAAAGAGGGGCAAAAATACCTTTCGCCTCCTCCACGACTTAAGAGCAATAAATGCTCACATAAAACCCATGGGTTCACCCCAGCCAGGCCTCCCTCACCCATCCGCAGTGCCCATGGATTATTACCTTGTTGTACTAGATATAAAAGATTGTTTTTTCTCCATCCCTTTGCACGAAACAGACAAGGAAAAATTCGCGTTCTCAGTTCCCCAACTAACCACCAGGGGGCCAATGAACGTTATCAGTGGAAGGTGCTCCCACAAGGCATGAAAAACAGTCCCGCCATTTGCCAAATTTATGTCAATCTCATGATCCAACCCCTCAAACACAGATTTTTTGTCATCCATTATATGGATGATGTTCTCTTAGCCCATGAAAATGCTCAGACCCTATCAGAGGGCTTTCAAGAGCTGATTCACAACCTTAAACTTATAGGACTGACGGTGAATCAAGATAAAATACAACGGCATGCTCCTTTTACATTTCTAGGCTACAAAATAACTGAGCACATACAGCCAATTCCTCTCCAAATCCATTGCCCAGACAAAATGAACCTTACAGAGCTACAAACCTTATGCAGACAAATTAACTGGATGAGACCCGCTCTCCCTGTTACCACAGCAGAACTGCAGCCTCTCTTCAAACTATTGGAATCAAGGGGCAGCATAGCCGCTGCAGCCACTAAAATTATAAAAGTCACCCCTGCAGCAAGAGCGGTTGTCAACAAAGTTTCTCAACAAATAAATGAGGTGACAAACAAGCGGTATGTCTCTGCAGAACCTATTCAAGCCCTCGTTCTTTTAACTAAGGGGACCCTCACAGGAGCTTTATGGCATAAAGGACCTTTGCTATGGTCACATCTAGCAAATGCCTGCCTGAGCCCCGCCTGCCTGCCTGAGCCCTGTACCAGTTCCCCGCCCAGCAACAGCTTCAGCAACCAATAATAGCAAACTCTAACCTAACCAATCAGTGACCACCACATCACCTCACAATCCTATATAGCTATAACCACTTCCACAATAAAGCAGACCTGCGCCATCAGCCTCGTCTCCGTGGTCGTCTTTCCAAGAGCCGCGTCATCCTCACCTCCCGTGAACCCCACGAAGCCCTGCAGAGGCTTCAGTAGGGTTTATAATTTTTTTGTTTCCCTCTGGTTATCCTTTTATCTTGAAGGGTTTATTCAGTTGATTAACTTCTCTCTTTACTCTATGGTTTTATTTAATTCTTGTTTTTCTATGTATAAGTTTTCTCTTTGACACTTTGTTCTTCTAATTCTATTTCATTGCAATTGTCTATATTCCCTTGGAGGAAAAAATTAGAGCCAGGGAAAGTGAATGAGATAAGAAAAGTGAAAGGATAATAGTAGTAATAATAGTAATTTTTAGAAGAGGAACCATTTAATACCTTGGAAAATGAATATTTAACTGATGTAAGCAGAGTAAAATAATAGGAATAGAAAAGTAGTGTACCAAAAATGAAATAGGAAACCAGATAGAGAAAAATATATAGACTGAATTAATAGGTCAGTATGATGAGGACAGAGGGAAAGAGAAAAGAACAGACAAAAAGAAAAAAGTTAATAAAAAAAAGAGAATAGGATAGATGAGGTATAAATAAAAACAAGAAAAATTGGGGACTAAACAAAGAGAGGTGGAATGTAAGAACAACAACAGAAAGCAGAAGATAGGCTGATGAAGGAAGGAAAAGAGATATCCTAGGTATACAAAATTTGTATATACAGAAAAGAGGAAATCAAGGAAGAGGAAACACAGTAACCAAGAATCAAGCCAGCAGCACCTTCAGGAATTTATCTCTTCATCTAGTTCTCTCCAGATCAATGCCCTGAGGCTTTCTACTCTGTGAGTTCCCAAAACAGCTCACTTGGGCAGGATCTTGCCCATGCTCAGCTGTTTTTGGTGATAGAGATCTGCCTATATTTCTTTGAAAGAAAAAAAATGGGACCAGATAATAGGAAAGAAATAGGAAGACAGAAGGAATAATAGTAATGGTATTAGTAAAAGGCAGGAGAGCAAATATATAAGACCTAGGAAATTGAAAAATTAACATGAGTAAGAAGCACAGAGGAATAAGATTAGAAGAGTGGAATTGAAACAATGAAAGAAGAAAGAATAGAGAAGCAAATGTATAGAATGAATTAAAATGCTGGAATTGTGAGAAGAGGGGAAAAGAAAACACAGAAGAGAGAAAGAAAAAAGAGAGTATTACAGAGAAAAAGGGAGAAAGGGAGAAAGGGATGAATACAAAAAAAACTAGAGACCAACTAAAGGAGGTGGAATGAAAGGACAACTATGGAAAACAAAAGGTATAAAGATGGAGTGAAAAGAAGCATAGGTAGAATAGATCAGTAACCAAAAGAACAAAAGAAAGAAAAAGTAAACAAGCAGAGAAAGAAAGAGAGGTGATACAAAACAAGCAAGAAACAAGACAGCAGCAACTCATTTCTGTTAAAAAAGAAAAGAAGAAGAAAAAAAACATGGAAAAACAGCCTTTTTTTCTTAGACCCCTAAGGATCTTCTCAGGCTGCTGGTGTTCCTCAATCAACTCATCCTGCAGCCTGCCCTCTGCAGGTTTGACCTGGGTTTTAATGAGTAAAGTAAGGGAAATAAAAGAAAATGAACTTAAAAAAAAAAAGAGAGAGAGATCCAATTAAAGCTAATACAAAGAAAATGTTTATAAGTTCCCTGTCATAGTTTCAGCTGGCTGCCTAACAACCTGGTGGATCTCTTCTCAAGGAACAGCCAGGAATTGAATCAGGGACCTTATGAGCTATAGGTATGAATTTTCCCACTGAGCTATTCTGCCTACTTGGGTTAATTAGCTTTTCAGAAGTCTATCCACCCATTTTCCCTAGGGCAGGTTAGATCTCCTGCAGTCAGCTGCAGTGGTGCTGATTGCCCCTGTATCTGCCTCCTCTCTGATGTAATTTATCTCTTTACCTAGGTGGCTGGGCATGACCACCAGCCTGGGATGATCCCCTCCCCTCTCCTTATCAAGTCGGTGTCTCTTCTGATATTCAAGGGGGGCCCAGGTGCCTAAACTTGCTGCAAAAAATCGCTCTCTGCTCTCCCAGACCCCTCTTTCTTGCAGAGAATCTGCCACCACACACCCATTTGGAGCAGGGGGCTGCGTATCCACCTAGTCTGTCTGCCCTGAGGGCCAAGTATGTGTGTCCCTTCTAGTCACCGAGGTACACAACCCCAGATTATTCCTGGCTTCCCTATCTGTCCAGTACCCTCCTAGATGACTCAGAGTGCTTCCCGTGGAGGTACGCATCTGCTCTACTCTCAGTTAGACACATTTTGCCAGGAGTTTTACCCTCACTATCTCGGGGTGGGGGAGGGGAGCCCTTCCTGGCAGCTGGGAGGTTTAATAACTCACAATTACTTGTTTTGGCTTCTTCGTGTCTCTGACCCTTGCTCTTCTCAGAGTTGGTAAGCAGTGTCTGGTTTGCTGTGTCCCAAAGCAAGTCCTCACAGCAGCCTCTGGCTTCTTTTGTTGTTGTTGTTTTAGTGATAGCTAAGATTTATATGTCTAACCCGTCGACCATGTTCCCACAATATATAGTGCTTCTTTTTAATGCTACAAACTCTAACCGTTCCATCCATCCTTTGACTTGAAGGATATTATCTGATGGATTTTTAAAAAATCTTTTACAGAATGACCCATAAAAATAATTTTCTCTCTACCAAATCACTTTCCTTTATTTTCAAAATTCCTTATTTAAATAATGTCTTCACTTTCCAACCATATATAAGCCCTTAAAATCCTCATTTAGTTTAAATCTACTGCCCTCATTTCCTGAATTGAATCAACTGAAAATGCAGTTCTTCAATGTTCCAAATTTCAGAGCAGCTCTGTACAATAAAGATATGATGTCTCACCTAATTTTTAATTTTATAGAACATACATTGGAAAAGCCTAAATACATATACATATTTTATTTAACCTCTTATATCCAACATTATCATTTTCACATGTACTACCAGATACATTTCAGTGCTCAGTGAGTATACACAAGTATATGTTACATAATGAGAAGAGTGAATTTTATATCTCAGATAGAAAATCTGAATAATTTGTGTATAATCTTACTCTTCCCCTTTCTCTATGTAGAATCACAACTCAAATGAATCTTCTTTGCTTTCTTCTTTATATTATGCATGATCAATTTTACTCTCTTCAATCATGATATATTATTGTTTAAGATGGTCACAGATATCAAGAATTCTGTGGGAAGGGTGAAAAATGCAAGAACCCAGATTGATTTCAAATTATTAAATTAATTTGAAATTATTTGTTGTCTACTTTTTGTTGGATACTCCTTGTTTTTCATATCCAAAATCAAGTCACAGTCTCACTTCTCAATAGGGTTGTCTCATTGCCATAAACAGAACACATGAAGTTAAGTAAAAATAGTACCTTTTTCTATCAGAAGTGTTTACACATTGAATCAGAGAACACGTTGAAGAAATTATTTGTCTTAGGTATATCAGGAAAGTTTCCTGGATGGATAAATAATTGAAGAGAACCTTGACTTTAGTGGAGCTTCTGCAGGTCATGCCATAGCTATAAATGTTTCCAGTCAGAGAAGAAAAGCTTGAACATGTATCTATGAAATTAATCTGCAGTAATTATAAATAATCTTGTGAGAATCAGGTAGTTATAATGTCCTTAGGTATCAACAGACATAAGTGTTACAAGAACTGAGCAGTGACCAGATCTTATGTGTTTTGGACCTCTCTCTGGAGGGCATTTCTGAAATTAGAATGGAGGCTGATGTCTGGATCATAAGAGGGGAGCAGAAAGCCTCTTTGTAAACATCAGCATGACTCCACCTAGCATTTAGCAGGATCACCTAAAGCACATTTTATTATCTACTAAATCAAATGTCATTAAATTATCTAAAATTGTCACTCACAAACTAAAACCCCACCCAGAATTATTATATTTGGAGAATAAAGACCAAAATAAGTGGAACATTTTTAAACAACAACCAATAAAACCTGAAATTTCATTGGGGCTTGAGTAAGATGATGGGTGGATGGGTGGATAGGTACTTAAAATATGTACAATTTATGGACTGTCTAAATATTTTACCTAAAGTAAGAAGGTTTTGGATCATAAATGAGTGGGGGGTGAATATTAATAACACTGAAAATTTTACATCTTAAAGAACCTATCATATTTAATGAATATGAGATTTTAAAACACCATTGTATTTATTAATGGTAAAGATTAAATGACTCACAGATATAAATATATGCAAATTAATATTATTGAAATAGAATTTCCAGATTTTATTTTGTATACAAAATAAATTTCCTCCCACAGGTTAAAGCAACATTAATAAGCATTGGCTGCAAGCAATGCTTTGTGAAATTTGTAAACGATAAAAAAAGAAGTCTGAAACATCAATCCATTTATACTTGACATCAAATGTAGAAAATATAACAGATTTGTGCTGATTATTTTATAATAAAATTATTAAAATAATATATACAATGTTAAAATTTGGTGGTCTGTGTATCTGTGGGAAGGGTGTGTGTTGGAATTTTCTATATGGGTTTTGTACTGTTTCTGCAACTGTCCTGTAAGTTTGAAATTATTTCAAATTAAAAAGGTTTTTTAAAAAAATAATAAGATGCACATAATAGACTACAAAATGGCAATTTTGAGCTACAGTGATTCTTTCTGATGATGTCATCAATATTTCCATAATTTAAAAATATTAGGTGAATTAACAAAAATCCATAAGGTGGGCACAACTGGCCACTGCTTCCCATTCTACTTACCCACCCCCAAGCCCCACCATTACAATGGCTGCTGGCTCTGTGCACTGGGGATGTGGGTGACCCCACCCTAAATGATCGAAAGATTGGAAGAGAAGGGTGTGACATATTCCTGGGTTGCACATATAGTTGCAAACTCTGACCATCTCAGCCAAGGTGCATGAGCTTCCCACACAGTTGCTCAGTGCTACAGAAAACAGGACAAGACTATAAAACATTATTGTCAAATTGTTCATAATTTTTAGAATTGTGTTTTTCAGTTTGCCTTTATGAGACACAAATACTTGATACTTGCCTTTGCTGTGGATTTGAAAAGATGAGAGTATCCAGCAAAAACCAGCAAATGATGACCATAGAAATGAAAGACAATTTATTTAATCACCTAAATGTAACCTAACTCCACACCTTTCCTCCCTCCTCCTCCACTCTCCTAATTTTTCATTCCCTCTCCATAAACTCTGATCACTTCTCAATCATCTAAACCCTTATTTTTTTTAAGAGAATGAAAATGTTTAAATACAGGAAATGTATCATTTTCTATAACATGTCATAAGAAAGGAAATTGTAGGATTATATGAAATATTTAACTTTTGATTCTGTAACTGACTAACAAAAAACAGGACCTTGACTAGCTGACTGATTATAAGGGGACCACTTGAGAGTTGATTTACAAAATTTCTAACATGGACTTTGACAATTGAGGGAAAAAGTCTTTTTGAAGTAGTGACCATGGACTAGTGAGTGTGATTTTAAGGAAAGTCTTCTGAGTAAGTTTAATTATTTCCTTGATGTAAACATAAGGTTTTGCTTTTGAAAATGAAAAGTATTTGGAAATACCTCCATTAATTCCATAAAGATTAATATTGATGCCAAATGTTTAGTATTAAAAAAAATTCTCTCCTAATTATATATCTTATCAACAGACATAGTATTCAATATCTAACATAGATTGGTAATATGGCAGCCTTTTGTTCATAGAGTAGGGGCTGTCTATATGAAAGCTCCCTGTAGGTCATTCTCTTTCCAAAACTAAGCTATCAGTGGAAGCAGCTGGAGGCCAGGGGAGAAAAAAAGTGAGAAGAGATGAGTCCAGACTTATGTAATAATTCTTTACTTCTCAGAGTTCTTTGATGCTCAGATATGAGAAAGTAAGTCTAGGGAATAGAGAAGATTATTAATTCTGCCAGTTTCAGTGTATGCCCTTAGGGACACCTGTCAACATGTGATCAGTTTTTTTAAGTTTTAAAGGAAATAGTTTACATTCTTGCTCTTATTAGATCTTAAAAATCCCAGTCAATTTTACCCTTTCAGCACATTTTAATTCAGAAAAGCCCCATCTCAGGTGTTTGATGGCCACCTGTGTCTTGTGGTTTCCCTAAAGTTCAGGCCAGTCTAGAATCTTCCATCAGTTCAATGAAACGCTGAATGGTGAATTGTGTCCATTCCAATGGGCATTTCAATTATCAGTCGTTCATGGCCATGCATTGTGCACATTTCTGTTTGTTTTTATAATTTATCTTCATTATCTAGCATTAGGGATGATAGGTTCTCTAGGCATGGGAAGATGAAAGAGCCCCAAAGACTATTTTCTTTAAACTCATAGAAACTCTGTTATCATGAACATTCCTCCTAGAGAGTGGCCAATGATGAACACATTAAAGAAGCAAGTAGGTTTATTTTGACAAACCCATGTACGTGAAGTGTGGATACATCTGCTGCATCAACTGCATTGATTTTCTGCAGAAGGAGCCCCATGGAGAAGGCTTATTGTGCCCCTCCTGCCCTGTGGTGTCTCAGAAGAATGACATCAGGCCCAATTGCCAGGTGGGGGTGGCTAGTTTCAAAATCAAGGACCTAGAGCCCCATGTGAGAGCTCTTCTTAAAACAAGGATGCTGCATTTCCAAGGTAAGGCATCTATACAGCCTGCCCCCTTCCCATAAAAGTTTCTCTATCAATATGAGCACCTTTTATTCTCCCCAAGCAACAGTTTTTCTCAACTCTGAGTATAGATTAGATCCACTTGTAGATTTCAAAGGAAAGAAAAATTTATGTCATGACCTAAACCTGTGCTGTCCAATACAGGAAATACTGCTGGCTCCTGAGCACTTGAAATGTGGCTACTGTTATATGTAGAAGTAATTTTTTTTATATATTCTGTTAAAATGTTATTAAAACAATTTTACATTTATCTTATTACTTTTTAAAAATATAACCACTAGGAAATTCGGTTACACGTGGCTCTCATTATTCCCTTGGGCAGCACTGCCTAGACCATGGCTTCTCAAAACTTGAATACACACTCAATTTTTGGCATTTAAATGTCCCTGGGTGACTCTAACCCACAGTGATAATCACAGTGCACAGGAAAAGCAGGAGAAAGTGTGCCTGGTGTTCAGTCCTGTAGAATGAGGCCCACTTGTGGATTCAGGGCCCAAGTGTTCACCATGTGCCTCCCACACTGGCCTGGTGTCACAGAAAATGCCTGGCTACATGCTTAACTCAGAATTAGTTTGTGATTCAATTTGGAAACATGTTTATTGTTAAAGAGAATTATCTGTGCTCATCTGTATGCATAATGTAATAAAGTCAGGAGTCCAGGGCAGACCAGGCAGATTCCAGGACCCAGACTGGTTCTATGGTCCTAACTCCATGCTGGTTCTATCTCTCTAGCCCTAGCATCTGAGTGCATGTGGCTTGTAATTAGGAATGTTTGTGCTGGGTGGGAGGATGATGACAGTGCTTAGGTATGTAGCTATTATGGGAATAGTAAATTACTTTAATTTCTGAGTGAGTAAGCTTATTGTTCCATGCAAACTCACTTTTGGGATGGTGAAACTTGTCTCAGACACTTTTGTCCTTGATGACCACTATCTGAGGACCACATGTTTTCCAGCATCTTCCACTGAGCCAAATCCCAAGACAATGGAGTGAAGGAACTAGTCATTGGCCTGTTGGGCTCATATCAGAGACTCCCATTGGCTCTTTCCACATGGTTGTGATAGTACAATCAGTTCTGGGGCACAATCCTATTCATTAGGAAGCATTGGAGATGATCACAATCCACAGAGCTCCTCATATATTTCCTCATTTCACTACACCATGCAAGTTCTGTGACTAAGGTGATTCCAGAATACAAAGACATCCCTGTTCAAGCCCAAGGGAGCCCCTTCTTCTTTTTTTTGTAAACATTTTTACATTGTTGTGGAACATTTATTAAAGATTATGAGAAAACATCATTATATTATTACCACTATTTATGGTCTATAGTTCTATCTTGACTTTCACAGAGAACACTCATTTCATCCAAGGACTACTAGAATTATCCCTTCATTTTGTTAGAGCTCTCAAAAACACAATCCTGAAATGTTGGCACCTACTTAGTCAAGAAGAATAAATGGGGAGACTTCATGCAAAGAAAAAAACAAACTTTAACATGTCAATATTATTCTGCATAAGTAAAATTATATTTCCATCCTTCAATATATCTATTAGATATATATTTTAACAAGATTATTCCTAATTTATGTAATAATTTTGATCTCAATAAACAGTAATGGTTCAATGAAGGAAGAAAAGTATTTGAACATATGATCACATACCAATGTAAAAAGAATTCCCATTATAAGTGGAATTGTGACAATTGTATCAATTCATTATGTATATAAAATTTAATCTAATCAGGGAAGCTAGGGAATTTCACCAGGAAAATTCCAGCTTAGGGAAGAAGAGTAGAATTCAAGTAATGGAACTGAATGAGTCATTTGGTAGAAATTAAGAATGGGTCAATATTTGCTGAACTAATTCTCTTTCCACAGTGAATATGACCTTGGATTTTGACACAGCCCACAACCACCTCATCATTTCTGATGACATAAGGAGAGAAAAATGATGGTATTTCAAACAGAATCAGGAAGAACATGCTAAGAGATGCCAAACAATTTGTGTCATTAGCAAACCTCAGTTCACCTTCAGCCACCATTACTGGGAGGTAGTGTGGACCCAAGCAAAGAATGGGACCTGAGCGTTTGCACGGATCTGTTCCTTGACAACAGAAAAGTCTGCTGTCTTCAGAATGTGGTTTCTGGACTGTGAGTCTACTAAATGGAAAGTGCTACTCAGCCAGAACTACACCTTTGATTTCACTAAAGGTGAATGCTTGATTACATCAAGTAAGCATTTTTCTGTATATGGATTTTGGAAACATTTCCTTTTATAACTTTAGTGATGGATCCTGCTTCTTTACATTCACAAAAAATTCCTGCTACAGATCCACTGTACCCATTTTTTGTTCCTACAAATTCAATTAATGGTTGTCAAGGCTTCCCTGAGTACCTGCTTTGTGATTAATCTGGACATTGCCACTGTTCCAGTTCATTCTGAGCAAGGAAATAAAAATTGGAGCACAATACATTTATTAAAAATGACTTGTGTTCATAGTTAAACTGTTTTCTGCTTGTTTCACACCTGGCACACAGTTACAGCAGGAAAATATGGAACATTTCATACATAATGAACAAAAATTAATTAGAAAAATCGGGAAAATTATATTTCAAATATGAAGCATTACAATGTCTTCTTTGGGTCTTAGGTTTACATTTCCATTCCAATAAATGTCAAAAACTTTCATGTACCTAGAAAAGACCTTGAATAAAAGGGGAAAAAGGTAAAGACAAATGTGTTTGTATGGCCAGGAGACTTCAAAATGAGTCAGGAGGTCATCCCAGAGGTAATGCTTATGCACATCTCAGCAGGATCTCATAGACTGCCAAAGTGGATTCTACCCTAAATAGTGGGGCTTCTGAGGGCTTTGGAGACACCCAGGTCCTATGGTCAGGGCAGATAGCTCTGGAGTTTGGTGCCTTGCCAGTGGACCCTACTTTGGGGTTTGTACTCCTGATCATGACAGAGTTGAACTCAGTCATGGCTTCCCTTCACATGTCTCATCTGTCACTTCTATTTAAACCAATAAGTGGTGCTGCAGTTTGTAGGTGTACGTCCAAGAGACTGGAATATTTGAGCTGTCCATGAGCCAGGTGGGTCTGGAGCCTCAGTGGAGTTGAAACACCTACTTTCCAGTTCATTGGATTTACCCAGGACAACTAACAAGGAGGTGAGGATTGACAACCATTATACCAAGAAAATGAGAGAGCCTACAACCTCAGGCAAGCAAGTCCCATCCATTAGCTGTATGGGATCAAAATCCCCTCTCAATTAGAGATGGAGTGGACATCACCATCCCTGAATCCTCAGGATTGGGGAATGAGCTATGGGTTATTGTAGACTTACTGGAATTCTACTACAGACATATTGTGATTCTAGCAATGGAAGAAATTACAACACTGATGTGGAGGCAGTGGCCACTGGAGGATATGGGGGCAGGGAGAGGGAAAAAGAGTTTTAATATGGGGGTTTTTTTGGGACTTGGGGATCATCCTGAATGACATTGCAACAACAGATACAGGCCATTTTATATCATCTCATAACATGCAGAACTGTGTGGGAGAGAGTGTTGACTACAATGTGAACTATGGTCTATGCTCAGTGGCAATGCCCCAGGATGTGTTTATCAATTGCAATGAATGTGCCACACTAATGAAGGATGTTGTTTATGTGGGAGGTTGTGGGAGGTGTGGGGAGTGGGACATATGGGAATCCCTATATTTTTTGTGTAACATTTATGTAATCTAAGTATCTTTTTAAAAATTAAAAAAAATTATTATAGAAAAGAAAAAAACCTTTCAGATCAACTTCCAAATATTTTCCTGTTAATTTTCTGTAATATAAACAAGTGTGTTGTGGAGGCGATAAGCATTTGGGATGAGCCCCACCAGATGATATCATTTTCTGAATGATAAGGAAACAAGATTGACATAAATATTAAAAATACAAATGTGTATGTATCCTGTTGGGAATTGGATGAATGCCACTATAACATCCAGAATTGTGAAGATAAATTTTTGCCATCATGGCAAAGTATCTCAAACATTTTCTTGAGCCTGTGCTTGTCTGGGCTATATTTAGATGCTATTAAAAGTGAACTATTTAATTTCCATTTTAGGTTATACTCATGGTAATATCTGAATGTTCCCTCATCACTTTCTTCTTCAATTCCATTAAATTAATGTGGAAACAAGACACACTCTCATTACTATTCCTTTCAAAATTGATGGAACCTCTTACCAGACTGAGCAGGAAAAGTAGAAAAGATGAATCACCAATATCAGGAATGAATAAGGGATTTTTACACCAGATATACAGATTTTGAAAGATTCTATGAGAATACTATGAACATTATATCCATACACTCAACAACCTTAATACCAGAAACATATAAAATTGTTGAAAATTACAGACCAATATCTTTCATGAACATAGCTGCAAAATTCCTCAACACAATATATGATAAATTGATTTAGTAATATAGATAGGTGATAGATAGATGATAGATAGATAACACATTCTGACCAGCTGGGGTTTATACTGTGACTAGAAGTCTGGTTCAACATTAGAAAATCAGTCATTGTAATTAATTAGATCAACATACTAATAAAGAAAAACTATAGAATGATTTCAAGATATGGAGAAAAACACATGACAGAGTTGAACATCCCTTCATAAGAAAAACTCTCAGCAATCTCAAAATACAAGGGAATATCCTCAATCTGACCAAGGGTATCTACAAAGATACTACATCTATAATTATGCTTAATCTTGAGAGACTATGTGATATCCCCCTAAGATATGGAACAAGACAAGGATATCTGTGCTTATTTAACATCTTACTAACAAATGTCAGTGCAATGAAACAAGAAAAAGAAAAAAGAAAGAAATAATAATTGGAGAGAAAAACTAAAACTCAATTTTCAGATGACATGATTGAAAATCCCTTAAAATCAATTTTAAAAATTCCTAGAACTTCATAATAGGGCAATACAGTATTTGTCCTTTTTTGTCTGGCTTGCTTCTCTTAACATAATGTCCTCCAGGTTCATCCATGTTGCCATATGTTTCACAACTTCATTTCTTCTTACCACTACATAATATTCCATTATGTGTATACTCCACTATTTGTTCATCCATTCATCTGTTGATGGACACCTGGGTTGTTTCCAACTTCTAGCATTCATAAATAAAGCTTCTATGAGAATCAATGTGTAGATGTCTTTTCATGTCACTGCTCTCAGTACTTCTGGTATATATCAAGCAATGGTATTGTTGGGCCCCATGGCAAGTCTATATTCAATATCCTTAGAATCTGCCAAACAGCCTTCCACAGCAGCTGTTCCATTCTACATTCCCTCCAACAGTAAGCATTCCTATCTCTCCACATCCTCTCCAACACTTAGTTTTCTGACTTTTTAATAGCAGCCAATCTAATAAGTGTGAAATGATTTCTCATTGTAGTTTTGATTTGCATTTCCTTAATTGCTAGTGATGTTGAAAATTTTCTCACGTGTTGCTTTGCCATTTGTATGTAGTCATACTGTATGATTGCCCTATTATGAACTAAATATATTATATGAAATACAAATATATTATGTGAAATATGAATAGGGGTAAAATTGCATATAAAAGACCATTTTTCTTTGAAGCTGAACACATATAGGTTAATGCTACAAAATGTTAATATTAGACAAAAAAAAAAGTACATTATACTAAGTGAAAGAGAACAGACACAGAATAATATATATTATATGATTCCAGTTATATAAAATGTAAATATAAATCAAGTTATAAAAATGAAATTAGATTAGTGGTTATGTAGGGCTGAAGAAGAAATGCTAAAGGGTATGGAGTCTTTTTTTTGGAGTAATGAAATTGTTCTAAATTTATTGAGATGATGAATGTATAACATTTTGATTATATTAAAAACCATTGATTATACACTTTGGATAACTCATGTGGTATGTGAATATGTTTCAGTAAAACTGCTAAATAAACAAATAAATAATTGTGCAAGAATAGCCAGAAATAGCAGCTATGTACAGCAGGGGAAACAGAGAGATTAAGAGGTGAGGAATTCTCATTTGTTTGTCTGTTTTTTGTTTATTGTTATTATTATTGAAATAATGAAAATGCTTCAATAGTGATTGAAGTGATGAATGTACAGCTTTGTGATTATTCCAAATACCATTGATTGTACACTTTTGATAAATTGTTTGCTTTATTAATATGTATCAATAAAATTGATCTGTTTTAAAAATCATCTAAAAAAGTTCCTAGCACTAATAAGTGAGTTTAGCAATTCACAGGGAATAGGATCAACATACAAAATCAATTGTATGTCTTTGTACTGACAATGAACAATGGGAAACAAATTTGAAAAACATTATTAATATATTTGCACTAAAATATATCACCAGCACATAGAACAGGGACTAGCAAACAGTGAACGTCTTAAAAATACGTGCTGACTGACTGAGTGAGACTATGAGAGGGAAATCAGGACAAAGTAAAAGAAGTTCTTGTATATGATGATGGGTTCCTGTTTCATCCTGAAAGTAATGGAAAGTGAATGACTGTTTTTAAACTGAGTAAAATGGTGTCCCTTGCTACAATATTGAATATTGTTCTAAGTATTACAAACACTGGTATCTGGGATAAATCACAGTGAAGAGATTGTTTCAGTGTTGTTTTATTTAATGTATATTCATACAGAGTTTATTATGTGCCTGAGTTTGTTCTAAAAGCTTACAATTGTTAAACTAGTTTTCAGAATACCCCTAGAGATTGGCTATCTTATTATCTGCACTTTATAAAGAAGAATTTGAAGCTCAGAGAAGCTAACTTGTGCAGGTTATGTATAAAGAAGATTTCTGAGTGAAAGGAAGGAGTGGGTAGATAGAATATGCAAGATTCAGATATCCACAAGACCAGATCAGACTTTGCCACTGAGAAACACTGAGGTGTTTCACCACCAGCCTAAGTGGCTGGGGAATTGAATTTTGAAACAGACTTCATGGCACAACAGATGTAAGTGTGTTCAGCACACAGTAGGTGTGCAATGGATATTGTTGAAGGAAAAGTCAATGTATAGTATAGCCAATTGTACCAACAAAGGGGAGAACTTTTTACAGCTTTATATGGTATATGTTACATGCATAAAATCCATGTATTTTAAGTGTTCTTATTTGAAATGTAATTATACAGCTATCATCACAGTCATGTTTAGAGCCCAATACCTTCAAATTCTCTTTGCAGTCAATCTCCTCCCAACTGCAGCCATAGTCTGTACCTGATGTTTTCTGTGGCTATAGTTTTGCTTTTTCTAGAATTTCATATAAATGGAAAATAATAATAGTACGTAATATTTTCTGCCTGACTAATGTCAGTTTGCATACTTTTAAAGATTCATCCTTGCTCTTACTGTATCCATATTTTATTCTATTTTATTGCTAAGTAGTATTCCATTATATATATATATCACTTTTTATTTTACTTTTACAATTTAATGGCCCTTTAGGAGTTTTCCCACTTTGGGGCTATTTTGAGAAGCATGGCTAGGAAGATTCATGGACATATTTTCATGTGTAAATATGTTTTTATATCTTCTGGGTAAATAAGTAGGAATGGAATTGCTGAGTCATAAAGCAAATGTATATTTAACTTTTTAATTATCTGTAAAGCTCTTTTCAACACTTCCTGTGGAGGTCCTTCAGGCTGAAATAAAGGGACACTAGACTGTAACTTAAAGCCATATGAAGAAATAAGACTCAGGTAATAACCACAAAGGTAAATATGATCCCCAGGAATTTTGGTTTGTAAGACTTCCTTTTGTTTCCTGTGTGATTTAAAAGGCAAATTCATAAAACAAATAGTTATAAAACTAAAGCAATGGACACACAATATATAATGATGTAACTTGGGACAGTAACAACATAAAAGGGGTATTACATAAATGAGGAAAGATGGAGTGTGTGTAGTGGTCTTGTGTGTTAACTTCTTCATAGCAGCCTGTGTCCATTAGGAAAATCTGCAGGTGCCAAACTCAAATTCTTACACATCAAATTGTTTCAAAATATATCACCATTGAGAAATTTTTAGGCTTACTACTAACCTTTGTGTACCTGCTAAACTGGACCAACATCTGCTCTCAGTTGCAAGTCCCACACAAATTTAGCCCCTAGGAACTCTGACTGAGAATCCTTCACCTTGATATTAATCACCTTCCCTTTCTTTCCTCCTCTTCTTCAGGAATTTGAGAGTTTTCCTTTGCCCTGCTTACCCTCTGGATGCTCCCCCACATGGTTAGCCTTTGAAAAGTGTCCTGATGTAAAGGACTTCCCCTCTCATAGAAGTTTGTCATGGTATGTATTGATGCTCCAATAAATAGCTTGTATATACATTCCATTTAGTGATCAAGACTTTACCTTGGTCAACTGCAAAATACATGAATTCAAATTCACTACAAGTGGCTCCAGAGCAGTATAGGAGCAGAGTTTCTATGTTATTGAAGGTAAATTGGTATCAATTTAAACTTGAGTGATGGCTGAGAATCTTCAGGAGTGAAAGTTTGGGTTACGCCATCAGGCAAAGAACCATAGCCAGGTGAGGTGCTTGTTGAGGGTAAAGGGAAAATGGAATGGATAGTGGAAGAAAGTAGTGATAACTGTGAACTTTGACTATGTGACCATTACAGAAAATAGAACTATAATGGTCATGAATATTTTTCCTTGTTTTGTTATGAGTATGCTTGTGTATGTACATAAAAAGGATATCTTTGTTTTCTTCCCAAAATTTACCCTTCTTAGTTGTATTACTGTCATGTCATAGTATTTAAGGTTGTCAAGTTTAAGAGTGAATATTACCCAAGGAGTTGCACCCTATTCTGGAGGGAATTAGTGCACTTCTGGTTGTACTCAGGACAGTTGAATATTGTTAGGTGGAAATACATAAATGTATGTTATTCTTTTTATTCAGAGACTAAGTATGCTTTAAGGTGATGTTTATGTCTGCCAAGTGGACAAGGAATGTACTGTGAAGGTTAGGCTAATGTTTCAACTTGACCTTGTAATGTCCAGTTGTTTGTTCAAGAAAGCACAGGGCTAATTGTATCATAAAGGCATTTCATGTACTTTAATCTTCAGTGAGTTGATTGTATATATGGCTGTTTACATCTACAATCAAACTAAGGAGATTGCCATCAGCAATGAGTGATGTGTTATCCAATCAGTTGAAAACCTTAAAAGGGGAAGTGATTTCAACATCCAGAGAGAGAATTCCCATCTCTACTTCAGTCAGGCAGCATCACCGGGGAACTCATCAATGACCTTCATTGGATCCACTGTTTGCAGCCTGCCCTGCAGAAGACAGACTTGTGCATCCCCAGGGTCACATGAGACAATTTTATAAAACCTCATACTATTTTCAGATATCATTTGCAATTCTGTTTCCTTAGAGAATGCTGACTAATACACCACTATTATTCAGCATTGGACTGGAAGTTCTTGCCAGAGCAATTAGACAAGTAAAAGAAATAAAATGCATCAAAATTTGAAAGGAAGAGGTAAAACTCTTCATATTATTGTATATGATATGATTCTCTATATAGACAATCCTGAAGAATGCACAACAAAACACCTAGAACTAAGAAATGAAATCAGCAAAGAGGCAGGGTTCAAATTCAACACTGAAAAATCAGTAATGCTTCTCTACAAAAGTGATGAACAATCAGAAAAAATGAAAAATATCCATTCACAGCAGCAACTAAAAAATCAAATTTTCAGGAATTAATGTATCCAAAGTTGTAAGAACATTTACACAGAGAACTCCAAGACATTAGTAAAATAAATTAAAGAAGACTTAAATAAATGGAAGGATATTTCATGTTCATGTTGGGGAAGACTAAATATCATTCAGGTGTCAGTACAACCCAAAGAAATGTTTAGATTTAACTCAATCCAAACTAAAAGTCCAACAGGCTTCTTTGCAGAAATGGAAAAGTCAATTATCAAATTTTTATGGAAGGGTAAGTGGCTCCAAATAGGTAAAGCCACCTTGAAAAAGAAGAATGAAGTTGGAGGACTCAAATTTGCCAATCTTAAAAAACCTTACAAAGTCATAATAATAAAAACCACATGGTAGTAGCACAAAGATGAATATAGAGAACTATAGCATAAAACTGAGATCTCAGAAGTGATCCCTCACATTTATGGCCAACTGATTTTTTCATGAGGAGGAATAGACCACTCCATTGGTAAGAATTATCTCTTTAATAAGTGATGCTGGGAAAACTGGATCACCATGGGAAAAAAAAGATGGACCTCTATCTTATACCATATACAAAAGTCAACTCAAAATGGATCAAGGGCATTAATATAAGAGTATGAACTATCAAGCTTATAGAAGAAAATGTAGGAGAGCATCTTCAGGTCCTTGTCTTAGGCAATGGTTTCTTAGACTTTACACTCAAAGCACAAACAACAAAAGAAAAAAACATAGATAAATGGGGCCTCATCAAAATTAATATATTTATTGCTAAAAAGACTTTATCATGAAAGTTAATCAATAATGTACAAAATGGGAACCACATTTTCAATAAAGGATTAATATTCAGAGTATATAAAGACCTTCAACCTAACAACAAAAAGACAAACAACATGGTTAAAAATGGGCAAAAGACTTTTACAAACATCTCTCCAAAGAAGATATACAAATGGAGAGAAAGCACATGAAAAGAGGTTCAACATCATTAGCCATCAGGAAAATGCAAATCAAACCAAAATGAGATGCCACTTCACACCAATTAGAATGGATACTATTTAAAAATTGAAAATAACAAGTTTTGGAGAGGAAGTGAAGAAATAGGAGCACTCATTCATTGCTGGTGGCAATGTAAAATGGTGCAGCTGCTGTGGAAAAGAACTTGGTCATTCTTCAGAAAGCTAAGTATAGAATGAACATAGGACCTGTGAATGTCACTACTAGTAATATAACCCAAATAATGGAAAGCAAAGACTCAAACAGATATTTGCACAAAATAAATATGAAATAAAATAAGAAGACACTGGGGGAACATATAGAAGTTGTAAACATAAATAAAATATAACAGATATTAAAATGATGAAAGGCACAATGCAATACATTTTTGGTATTGTTTTTGGGGAGGTTTTTAATTACAGAAAAGTAACAACTATGGCACGGGAGGATCACTGGTAGAGTGTGTTAGCATTCAGGGATGTGTGTGGAAGGATGTACCTGAGGCATGCTTCTATGGGATATAAATGTGTTCATGTGACCATGAGGTGTTAGCTCAGTGGGTGGTGACCCACACAATAACAAATGAAATATTAAATTCCCATCCTGGGGAGTCCTGCTACTTTCTCTAATAGAGTGGCAAGAATCTCTAGAGTACATAGGCAGTGCCTAGTGAAAAAGAACAAACCAATGTTCTAGGCCCTTGATATTAATTCTTGTACATAAGAACTTTATTCTTGTAAAATTGAAACAGCCTAGTAATATATATTGCCTAAGAGTTACCTCCTGAAAACCTCCTTATAACTCAAATGTGGTTTCTGTCTAAGCCAAACTCAGTATATAAACTCATGTCTTTCCCCCAGTGTGGAGCATCACTTACAAGGATGGGCCTCCCTAGCACCAGGGATTTATTACCAAGTGCCAACTAGTGATGAACTTGTAAAAAGACTTAGACCAAAAAAAAAAAGAAAACTAAATAACAGAGTTTTTGCTGCTAGGGGATTTGAAAGTGAGTCATGAGGTCATTCCAGAGTTTATACTTATGTACATCTCAGGAGGATCTCATTGACTGCCACAGTAAACAATACCTCAAGCAGGGGAGTTCCTGAGAGTTCTAGAAACATCTGGACACCATACACATGGCAGATAACCCCAGGATATTGACACCCCTTGATGGACCTTACCTTGGAATATATGTTAACCTCTCTCCCCAGTGTAACAGAATTAGACTCACTTATAAGTTCTCTATGTATGGTTCTTCTACCATATGAATCTATATTTAGCATCATGCCCATTAAATATATGTCCCAGAAACTTACATCTTCTGGCTGTTCATATGCCAAGTGAGCCCTGAATCTCAGAAGAGTTGCAGCCAATATCTACACTCCAGTTCATCAGAATCACCCAAGACAACTAACAAAACTATAATGATGGAAAATGCCCATCCCAAAAACAGAGAGTATCTACAATGGCAAGCAAGTCTATTCCATCTATCTGCCCCTTGGAATCTAAACATCTTCTCAATCAAAGCAGAGTGGGCCTCACTATCCGAAAATCCTCAAGATTGAGGAATGAACAAACATAAGTGGAGAATGCAACTATAGCCCAAAGTAGACATTATTATTCTAGTAATGGAAGAACTTGTAATATTGATATAAAGACAGTGGTCACAAGAAGGTGTGAGATGAGGGAGAGGGAAGAATAGATGCAACATGGAGCATTTTGGGGACATTGGAATTCTTCTGCATGATATTGATGGATACAGGCCATTATACTTTTTGTCAAAAGCTAAAAAATTGTATGGTGCAAAGTGTAAACCACAATGTAAACTATAAACAATGGTTAGTAAAAATTCTTTAATATTTGTTCAATTGTAACAAGTGTACCACAATAATTAAAGATGTCATTAATAGAGGAAAATGTGAGAGGGGGAGGGGTGGAGTATATGGGAATCCCCTATATTTTCTATTTAAAATTTCCATAATCTAAAACTTCTTTAAGCATAAGGAAAGAAAACAAAAATATTACTACTAATTCTTTTTAAAAACTATGGTTTTTGCATAACTGAAATATACCCAAGTTGCATTCTTTAATGAGCAGTTAGATATGTACAATTGAGCTCAGAGAATAGATATAGCTTGAAGATATATATATTTGATTGTTATTAAATATAGCAGGTAGGGAAGCAGATGTGGTTCAAATGGTTGGGCTCCCATCTACCATATGGGACGCCCTGAGTTTGGTTCCCTGGGCCTCCTGGTGAAGGCAAGCTGGTCTACACCCATGGAGAGCTGACAGCCCATGCCCATAGAGAGCTGGTACAGCAAGATGATGCAACAAAGGGGAGAGAAGCAGATACAGAGGAATTGCATAGCAAATGGACAGATAAAGCAGACAGTGAGCAAAAACAGTAAGGGGGAAGTAAATAAATTAATAAAGTAAAATAAAAATATAGCATGTATTAATTTCTCTGCAACTTTATGAGATTAAGAATTAAATTCTAGATAGAAAGAAAGGTAAAATGCTGGGAACTGAGCCTCAATAAGAACAATTAGAAGTTGGGCATACAATGAGACAAATTCAATGGCTATTGAGAAGAATGTGTCAGAAAGAAAGGAAAAAATCAAAAGTGTGGTTTCCTGGAAGCCAACATGAGAGTTTCTGGAAGGCAAGAACCTTCAATGTGCAGATACTTCTAAATCTCTATAAATGGCAATGGTTGAAAAATGCCTACAGGTGATTTCTGTAAAAATATTTGAAATGATATGAAAGTAATACTGAATACCTAAATAAAATGTATCGCAGTGCAAAAAAGTGCAAATATGTGATCTCAATGATATGAAATACTTGTAATCAACACATTCACAAAGTAAAAATCTACCAGGGGACAGGGTGGTGAAAGGGAATAGGAAATTAAATGCTTAAAATGTAAGGAGTTTTTATACCTAAACATCCTGCACCATTGCACATCCCAGTAGTGAATAAAATTGTATGTTTCCCCATCCCAATTTCTAGCCATCATGATTGAGGTAGTGATAAAATGCAATCCCAGTGCTCCCAACCTCAATATTGTCTTCCTGGTTGAGAAAAGGACAATACAGAATTCATGAAAGGCCTTCTATCTGTGGCTGTCATTTGCTTCATAAATCTCTGCTTATAATAGCCTGCTGTGGCCAGGGAAAAATTGTTGGTCATCATGGTTAATTATAGACTTCTGGAACTTGAAACCAGAAGTTCCTGCTTTGGCACCTGCAGGCCCAGACTTTGTGTCTCTCCTGGAAGCTATTATGGCCTCCACTATTGTTTAGTATGGATTTGACCTGGTGAATGCCTTTGTTGCCATCCCATTTCAAAAAGAGTACCAGGATCAAGTTGCTTTCCAATGGCAAATCCTACAGGTTACATTAAACTATACTGCCATGCAAGTATTTAAATTCCCCCATTATCTGCCCCAATAGCTAGGACAGTATTTGAGTATGCTAGCCCAGCCCAGAGGACTCCAAGTGTTCCATTACATTTATGACATAATATTGGTGGGTCAGTTAGAGGAAGAAACTGCCCAGGGAATGCACGTATTGATGACTGGGCATCAACAATCTATTTGGGTCATGGATTCCAATAACATACAAGGCCCTCTCTAGCAGATCATTTTCTTAGTTTATCAGCCAGTTTCCAGCAATGGTACTGTCCCTAAAGTCACCCACATTCAAATAGGAAGCCCAGGAGGGTATTAGGCTATTTGCATATTGCTGACAGCGTATTCCACATCTTAGTACCCTCCTGGCAACTCTATGTCAAGTTATACAGAGAGTAGAGCTATGGTTTTTTTTTTGTTTTGTTTTGTTTTTGCCATCAATATTACTTTTTGTTATTTCAAATTCATTAAAAACAAAAAGCAAGCAAAACAAAAACAAAAATATATTCTTTGGGAATGATTTTATGTCAGACATTACACAAGGTTGAGGACGCAAAGTTGAATAAGACAGACATTACTCTGAAATTTTGCAATCTGGTGTTTTGAGGGTAACTCTATCTCCATGTTCAGTGGGATAATTATATTCATAAGATATAAACAAAGATTTATATCATAAATATATAAACAGATATAAATGGTATACAGCTACAAGGGAAGGATAACTAAGGATAACTAAGTTTGAACCAAATGGGAAGAGTACTGGACAAAGTACTTGAAGGTCCTCCATGATAGAATGTATGTTATTAAACTTTGTATCTTAGGATCCATAAGGAAGGCCTTAAAAAATGATCATTGAACTGAACAGAAAGGAACATTGACAGTGAAATTTGGGTTAGAGATTAAGATGTTAAAAGTTAACATCTTGGGATGCTTGGTACTTTTGTTGTTTCAGCCTCTTCATCTCTCTGTCCTTCACCCTCCTAGGAGTTGTGCAGCACTGTCCTGTCTGCTGACCCTCAAAACAGGTGCCTTGGACAGCATTTGGCTCTTTCTCCATTGTTTTCCTGAAAGCATTCAGCTCTGCCTTTTAGTCCATCTCCATCTTCCCACAATCCCTCAAAACCATGGATTTTAGACCACAAAATTTCCAGACACAACTTAGCACTACTTTTTCAAAAGGCAACTTATGATATGCTATCAGGCCTTGGTCAAAATGGAAAGGATTACCAAATGCTTTCAGGTCCTTCTGAGATTAGAAATTCCAGGATCCTGAGTAATCAGAACACATCCACAGGCAGTGACCAATGACAGAGTAAATTCAGGACCATGCTTTTCAAGGCCCCCAGTAAGTGACATACTTGCATATGTGGGTAGCAAAGGCACAAATTACCAATAATCCTGATGCAATACAAAACAAATGAACTACTCTCACTGCATTGGCATCCTGAGGACACCAGGTGCTCAGTGCTGGTTCACTTATGGATCAATCAAACTGATACCACCTGGCATATCTGTATATAATGGAAATAATAAAAGAAGACATACATTTTTGATGTCTATTTAGTGTAAAGCACTTGATTTCTTGAGTACTACATAAAATACGAGGTATAGTGGTGGGGGCAGAAATATTTCTAGTGACCACAATTTTAGTATGAAAGAATTCAATAGTCTTTTAAAATTATGTATGATATTAGCTGTAAAGTTTTCATACATTTATGCTTTGGATCTCAAATTTTCCATAATTAACGTCAAGAACATTACTGTCAAATCAGAACCATTATAATGGCATTGCCTATGGGCCTTATAGATTTTGAAATCTGTTGCCTCTGTGATTATTAGCAAGATGACTCTTGTAGTGGTTTCTGAGTAATATTTCCCACTGGACCATTAACAAGGGACAACGGGAAATAACTGGACTTCTTCTTGGCTCATTAAATTACTGTGTGCAAGACCCTCTCACTCACTGATAAAGTCTAGTCACTTAGGTGAAGTGTTGCTTACTCTAACATCAGAAAAAAACAAACTTACATGTCCTTCAGATATTTAAGGACTAGAGCTAAGAAATGTCCATCACTGACCCATTAGAGGTAAACGCAGAAACATACATTTACCTTAGAAGACTCCCAAATCACAGATTTCACACATTCTCTAATCTAAAAACGTATAACATTTCCTCAACTAATATTTATAAGGTAGACCTCAAATACACATTCATTTGCTCAGACCCCTAAAAACTAATTTTCATAGAAACACAATAACTGGTGCAAACAAGATCACCATTTCTAAATAAATGATGTCCCATGATTTTTTTTAAAAACACATTGTCCACTGTGAATTTTCTAGTAATCCCCCAAGGAGTTTCTTCCTCTTCATAAAATATTTTCCCTGTCATTTCATGTTTTCATATTTATTTCTAAAATGTTTTCTTTAGTACACCAAGGCATGGCTTTGATGGAATGAAAGTTCACATTATTTAAAGATGTAGTGTTTCTCTCCTGTGGAGTTCACAGATTTTACTTACAGGGTAACTTTTAAATTAAGGCAATCCCACATTGAGTAGAGATATAGAATTTATCAATGTAATTTCTTTGTCTTCCTTCTCAGAGTTGTAGATGGGGACTCTTTACTTACATTACATTTATATTGTGATTTATCCCTTCAAACCATTTATTCAGGTCTTTGATTCATAGAAGACATTCATATGGATTCTTGCCAGTGTGAATTTCCTTAAATTAACTGAAGTAGTATGGATGATGACAGAAACTACCATATTGATTACAATTTCTTCAGTATGTGTGTCCTCTGGTGTGTTTAAAGATTAAATCTATGGCTGAAGTCCCTTTATTTATTTTATTTTATTTTAATTTTAAAAGATGCTTAGGTTACATAAATGGTAGAAAAAATTACAGGGATTCCCATGTTCCACACCTCCCATACCTCCCAAAACCTCCCACATAAACATCCTTCATTAGTGTGGCACATCACCTGCAATGGACATACACATCCTGGTATTTTGCCACTAAGCATGGACCATAGTTCACATTGTAGACCACACTCTCACACACACAGTTCTGCATGTTATATGCTATGTAAAATGGCCTGTATCTGTCATTGTAATGTCTGAGGATAATTTCCAAGTCCTGAAAAAGCCCCTAAATTACAACTGCTTGTCCCTCTCCCTGCCCTGAAAGCTCCACCTCAATGGTGTAATTTCTTCCATTGGTACAATAGAATACGAGTAAGTACACTCTAGTCCATAGTTCTTCCCACAATCCTGAGAAGTCTGGGATGATGATGTCCACTCCACCTCCAAGTGAGAGTGGGCTTATATCCCATGGATAAGATGGATGGGATTATCCTGCCTGCAGCAGCAGACTCTCTCCATTCCCTGGGATGGCCATTGTCCATCATCATCTCCTCACCAGGGGACTTGGTGAGTCCATTGGGCTGCAGAGGAGGAGTTGCAGCTCCACTGAAATTCCAGGCACAGCTGGCACATGGGCAGGCCAAAGACTACAGTCTCTGGAAGTATATCTACAAACTCCAGCAGCACATATAGGTTTGAATAGAAGGGACTGATGGACCATGTGCAGGGAGGACTTATTTGAGTCCAACTCTGTCAGTCTCAGGAGCACAGATTCCAAAGTAGAGCACACTGATAAGACATCAATCTCTGGAGCTATTACCCCTTATGTAGGACCTGTGTGTCTCCAGAGCCCTTGGGAGCCCCTCTGTATGGGGTGATATCCACTTTGGTGTTCTATGAGATCCTACTGAGGTGTGCTTAAGTGTTACCTCTGGGATGACCTCCCGATTCTCTTTGAAGACTCTTAGCCACATGAACTCACTTGTCTTTACATCTTCCCCCTTTTATTCAAGGTCATTTTCCAGTCGTATTGCCAGTTGGCACTTGGTATTAATCCTTCATTGCCAGGGAGGCTCATCCCTGGGAGTCATGTCCCATGCTGGGGGGAAGGTAATGCATTCATATGCTGAGTTTGGCTTAGAGAGAGGCCACATTTGCACAACAAGGAGGCTCTCAGGTGGCAACCCTTAGGCACCCCATAAGAGTAGGCTATGTTTCAATTACAAGAGCAAAGACTCATAAGGCTAGGCATCAATAACAAGAACCCATCAGTGGATCATCCTCCCTTGCCAGACACTGCCCCTGCACTCGGGGGACTGTTGCTGCTCCCTTGGAGAATGTGGCAGAGCTCTCCAGACTGGGAATTCAGTATTCCCTCATTTATTGAGTGTTTGTCTACTCACTGTGACCTTGCCCCACCCCTTGATCATTTGAACAATTTTATATATCTTTCATCTATATTCAGGTGAACTTCCTCCCATGAATCCCCCATCCCAGGCACCACCCACCAATGATCCTCTGCTGCCCCCATTGTAATCCTTCTGTGATCTAAACCTTCCTGAAGATGAAGCCCATATAATAGGAAATACAATTAATAGGAAAATGAAATAATAATGATAAGCTTAAATGTAAGAGATAAAATACATGGAAACTCAGAAAAAAAATTAAGTAAAATTAAAGAATTGGGGCATTCAAAAAATGGGAAAAAGCAAAAAATTCATAAAAAGAAAATTAAAAATTAAAAAATTTATTACTTTTTTTCCTTTTATCACTGCATTATCAAGTGTACAGTCTGTACAATGGCACCTTCCCCTTCTCACTCCCCAGTGACTCCCAAATTTTCATTTAATTTTCAAAGCAGTTTTAGGTCACAGCAAAGTCACAGACTACTAGAGGGTCTCATTTACCCAACCTACTTCCCCTTTCCTCACCCCATCTTAAAACCTTTTTTATGTGGATGATAGCACTGTTATAACTGTTATACAGATAGTGAAACATAGCTACTAAACATTGTCAATGTTTTACAGTATAGTTTACAATTTTGATGGTACAGTTTAATAATTTTTAATGATGTTTACCATGTCCTATGTCCATTAATGTAAGGTAATGAAAAACATTTCCCATGACCACTAAATACCCCCTGTTTGATCTTTTCTGTTCCT